>PVHY01002083.1:59837-136228 GCA_004024945.1 Uropsilus gracilis | reverse complement strand
CACCTCCCCTGCCTTCTTCCTCCTCCTCCTCTCTCGCTCCATGGTTCAGTCCCATTGGTTGTTTTCATTTTTTATTTGTTTGTTTGATTTTCCCTATATTCCTCATATAAGTGAGACCATCCTGTACTTCTCTTTTTCTTTTTGGCTTATTTCTGCTAATATGAGTCTTTCTAGTTCCATCCAGGTTGCTGCAAATGACTAGAGGATGGTTTCTATATAAAATTATCTAAATGCTTTGTAAACGCAAATGAATCAAAATAATTTTTTGTTTTACACACAGACCAATCACTCAGAGATCATGTCCACTGAAAATGGATTACATGTCAAGGATTAAAACACAGTTATCAGCTTTCTCAACCACATAATATAAAATACAAATAACATTTAAATAAAGAAAATAACCTACAATAAGTCAATTTGCAAAAATGGGAAATATTTGCAACTGCTCAAATATGTCACTAACTACCATTTTACATTCTACTGGCTGAACTATTGAAGGGATTGTACTTGCTCAAATAAAACCCAATGTCCAATTTTTCCTTCCTAATTAAGATCATTTTTCTTATTTGTAATTTCAAAAACAGTTTAACTTTATTAAGTGAACTTATCTATTATTTTTGTAGATATTATCTTTGATTCCTGAGTTTATAATATTTCCAAGTATATTTAATAAATTTACTTAATCTATATTTAAACCAAAAGGGACAAAAAAGTATTAGAAAACCTATTATGATGTTCACCATTCAACAGAAACTTAAGTACCTACCATATGGTACAGGCCACTGTGTTATAAAATTATTGCTCCAGTAATTCAATGTACAGTATAATTAAAGACAACCTAAAATTTACATTCTTTCTTTAAAAAATCCTATGTGTAAATTTAGAATAAAAGTCTTATGTCCCTGTTAAAAGTCCTATACTCCTTCACCATCTGAAACAATCACTGGCGCAAGAAAACAAACTCTACCCTAAGTAGTTTTTGATTAAGGGTACTACCCATACACTAAAAATAGTACCAGTTAAGCATATTTGAATTCATTTTTATAAAACATCATCCCCAGTGGAAATGCATATAATGCCAATTGGATTGATCTCTGTATGTCTTCAAGGATTGGAGATGACCACAGTCCTTCAGTGGCTGAGTTGAGGCACCGATCCAAATGAAATAATATATGCAAGAGGACTTCAAAACACTATGTGACCAAACAGAACTAGGTTGGTACATAGAACCTGTGGACTCTATGGTAAAGATAAATAAAATAACTATCTTTAAGTTCAAGTTAAAAATCATAAATTGTTGTACAATTTTTGACAACAGACTATGAAATCCTCACACAGAGTTAAAAGGCACTATAAATACAGAGTGTGGGGAATCAAACAGTGCTGTTCAAATTCGAAGATAAGGAAGTAAATCATTCACTCATGGAGATAAGAGCCTACCATGTTTCAGTCACTCTGCCAGAGTCAATGTGGAATCCACTTATCCAAGTAAGGTACTATAACTATAGCCTGTGAATGCCACCCTAAAAGATGGTATTCTATCAACTCTCATTTGTTATGCTTATCACCATACCACAATACAAATATTTCAGATCCATTCCTGAGAGAAGGTTATAGGGTGGGATATTTGCAGTGATGAAAAATGGAATCAGGTAGGGGGAGGATAAAGTACTAATAATGCCATACTATAGTATGTCCTTTTTTAAGAAAAAAGTCCCATCACTGGCTGTCTTGCAAGCATTTGGGAGATGGATTTGGGGATTAAAATTTCCCCTACTTTTATTTTTCCTGTCACTTAATATTAACCTAGGTTTTAAAAATCTAAAGCATAAACTTCACAGAAATTCACACTCACGAAATGTTATCACAAATGTTATTTTTGTGAAATTTTACCTCAGTTTAAGATTTATTTGCCTGTTAACTACTAAGATAAGTGAAATTGCCATCATTACTGCAAGTGATAAAATTATACAATATGATTTCATAAATTCTATTGACTTTACAACAATTAGCAAGTTAGATTTAGGCTTTAAAAACTGTTTCACAGTTCACGTAATGTAGTGGAATTAAAAATAACTTGTCAAAGTAACTGCATATTCATAGTCAAATCACTTGAAAACTTTGGCATATTGAAATGTATTTAAATTATCAGTTATATGGCCTCTGGCTCTGAGAGGAATGGATCTATATTTCTAATGAGAAAGGATATTGAAATGTATTTAAATTATCAGTTATATGGCCTCTGGCTCTGAGAAGAATGGATCTATATTTCTAATGAGAAAGGAAAATTATAAATATTAAGAAAATATGTTTCTTATTTATATAGGTTAAATTTGAAATAAAAAATATATTAACTTCTCATCAGTTCCAGGTATCCATTCTTATCAAAAGATGTAGTTTATGTGTTTAGCTTTCATTTATTTAATCATTAAAAATCATAACTATTGTATCTTTTTAATACTACATTAGGAGAAAAATTTTATCTTTAACTGACATTGCTCATGCTAAAAAATAAAAATCATGCTTCTTGAGTTGTAATGTGAATGATTTTTAAGTTCATACATTTCCCAAAATCAGTACAATGAGTTGCTGCATTTTAGCCTAGTAACATAAAAAAAGAAATTGTACTGTTATTTCTGTTACAAAAGCTAGAACATTTCATAGACATTAAGTTCTTCAAACATTTGTTTGAAAAATAAGCAATACAACTTTGAATCACACAGATTAGAGCTGAAGTAATCTGATCCGTACAAACATGACAATAAGGGCATAAAATTGGAGCAGGTATTCTTGATTATAAAGTTAGAAAACAGAAGTAAAACAAAAGACCTAAGCCTAACAAAAGTTCTTTTGTCCAGGTTCACCTCCAAATATAATTCTGTTATAACTAGAAAGCAAAATATGTAGACACCACTTGTTTGTAGTATACATTCCACTTTCAACTAATTTACAGGTATTTTTTAAATGCTGGGAATTCATTTTAGTTGTTTCAATTCAAATAGAAAATTTGAACACTAGCCCAAAACAGGCAACATGATTAACTAAGGACAAAATATGACATAGAGATGGGGGGGAGGGGGAGAGAGGGATTGAAATACTGCATACTTGAGATAAATATGTAAACAAAGTAACTGTAAAAAAGGAATGCTGACCTCTCAGAAGCCAAGGGAGACAATGCTATGAGAACTTACTCAACAAACTCTAGAGAAAGAATTATAGTTAAATTAGTAATTGCATTAATATTATCTTTAAAAGTTCATAAACACACAAAGCATTCTAAATATAATTAAAGCACTGAAATAACCACAAAGTCTGTGACTTAGTAAACAGTTATACAATAGCTCCAAAATCTTGACCCATTTTTAAACATTCTTAATCTATAGTGAAAGGAGGAATAAAAAGAACTATTTCACCTCCCACATTTCTCATAAAAACTTCCCAATAATTCCTTCTTGATGAGAAAACTAAAACACTTTGGAATAAAGGATTTCATTGTTATCTTTAGAAGTCATATCTAGAATTCAGCCTTCTAGTTTCTCAGATACAATTTTTACATTCTGCAATTCCTAGCCAAGCATAGGTATGGATATAAAGTTCCAATAACAATCCAAAAATAATGAAAACATTTAAAATGTTTTATAACCAAATGATATTGGCTGATTGTTTGGTCTCAGGGTGGCATGTGAAGAACAAAGCCACTTCCCCTCAGCTGATACCATACCCTGCAAACCTTGTCTAGATTTTTATAAGCAATTAATACTCTTCAACATACTCAGGAGGTCGAGTATCTGGTCCAAGGTCTCGGTGTAAAGAAATCCTGTCGCTGGCAAAAGCATTAAAACAGTGTTTTGCTTCTCCACGTTCTTTTTCTTTCTGTTCTTCAATACTTAAATTGTTTGTCTTGAATGCTTTACCCGAAGCACCAGGTGCATTAGAATCCTGAGGTGGGCGGTCAAGAACAGGCTTCAATTCAGCTGCTGTATAATATCCTTGCAAGCAGGGTCTCTCTCCAGCATCAATATTTTCCCTGACAGGTGCTCTTATTTGCATTTTTGGCATTGCATCTTTAATATTGTTGACAGCTTCTAGCATTAAGTCAAACATCTTGTTTTTGTTTTTCATGTTTCTTTCCATCCTTGTTTCCTCTTTGGAATGTTGAATACTTACTTCTCTTTGCATTAAAATCAAAAATAGCACGAAAAAAAAAACTATTGCACCAAGTTTCCAAAACTTTTTATGGTAATGTCTTTTAAGATGTGATTTTACTAGTCGCCTTAAGTGAGCCATTCTGACATGAAAAGTTTGTCACTTGACAAATAACAGTTATAGTTTCCTCCGTTACTTATATTTTTTATCATAGATTTGCTGGCAAGAAGGTTTCTTTAAATGGTAATACCTGAAAAAGGAAATGATAGACGGCATAAGTAGCTATCATTTCTACAGGTTCATTCATTCAAGCAACAGCTGAACATAAACTACAATAAAGTATTCTTAATGGTTAACAGGAATAAAAAGTTACCTCTGTATCAAGAAAATTACTCTTTTGAAAGAAGGCATTTTGCTATAATTGCAATACATTGAAGCTATAAAATATTAGGGATTTTTTTTTACCAGCTAAGAAATACATTCATGGTCAATTATGATTAGAATCTCCTACATGGCTTCATAAAATTACATATATATATATAGAGAGAGAGAGAGAGAAAGAGAGAGAGAGAGTTTTAAAAGGACACCTCAGCAATATTTTGCCTATAAAGACTAGGTGCCAATATTTTCCAACTTTTCCTATCCCAAGAGCCTCACATAAGCGTTAAAATAACCTCTGTAGCTTTTACATCGTTCAAAGACATAATACAAAGAGTTTCAGAATCATACAATCATGGCTGTGTCATTTATGTGTGTTGTGAAAGGTTACAGTCATGAAATTAAAGTGATACCTCTTTTCTCCAAGAAGCAGAACATGGAATTTGGTATGTTAGCAGGCAACCACAAAGAATTGTGACAACTATGATAAAACTATGAAAGCAACGTGAGGGTAAGGTAAAACTCTAGGAAAGTTTCCCCAGAGATGACACCATTGAGTAAAATCTTGAAAGATAAGCAATTTTTAGGCAAGTGGACTATAAAGAAGAGAGAGGGAATGGTGGACGCAAAAGCATAAAAGTATGATAAATCCTTGAGTACAACAGGTGAAAGGCACGGAAGGGAACAGCAGGAAATGAGACTGAAGGATGAAGTTTTGTTCTTCCAGATAATCAATTGTGGATCATTTGAAGATTCCAATATAGATTTTTTTATGACTTTTCTGTCCTTTGCTGCTCATGTGCAATATTAGGCTTCCATTAATGGTAAATTGCACTTAACATTAAGCATTTTCATCAGTGGTCCTCAACTCTAGGAAATACAATAGTGGAAAGTGCTTTAAAGATGCACGTTCTACCTTATTTTTTCCTATAGAGACTTCCATTTAATTGTTCTATGGTTAGGGTCTAGGTCTTGATATTTTTAACTCTCCATGTCATTTCAAGTGCAGCAAGAGTTAAGAATTATTGATGTAGGTTTTGAGACCTAGAGTGGATTAAAATATGTCTCATATGAAATGCATATCATCTATCAAAAGGAAACCATATTACTAATTTCTAATACTCCAAAAGTAGGTTTTTCAAAATAGATTCTTGATATAAATTGAAGAAAATTTATTTTCACATGAGGAGACAAGCAAGAATGATCTGAAATTTTCTGGAAAAAATCAGGCTTAAGTTAATATAATAAAGCTTTGTGATTTTGGAGAAAATTACAATGCAGTAAAATCATTTTTAAAGACTTTAATTTCATTGCAAAGATGGAAAACTGAGACTCTGAACAATAAAATACATAATCCAATAGACACACAATAAATGAATGCATAAAGCAACACCAGGTCTGATAATTCCTGACCCTGGGGTAATGTCATTTTCCTAGACCTTTTTGACTTGTTGCCAAATGTGAAGAGGCACATAAAAACAATTCAAGGTAAAAACGGAATCTCTCCTAAAGTTAACTTTGAACTAACTAGGCTCAGAAGTTAGAGCACTGAACAAAAAAATTCAGCACAGTAGCAAACTCGTGTATAAGAAGTTTTATTTGCACATTAGAACTGATAGGCAAATTATGGGTTTGTTCTTCTTTCACTCTTTCTAAAAACTTTGAACACATAGATTCAAAATGGTCATTTGCTAACTAAAAGATCACATTTAAAAAAAAAAAGAGGAACACCAAAAAATAGATTTTGATAGAACAAACTAACAACAAAGATTTTATATTTCTAAATCCTTATACATTTTTAAATTAGAGAAATAATTAAATTTTGAAGACTTTCTGATTTTATAAAATATTGATTCATGTCCAGTATATATGCAGACATTTTTTTAAAAAGTCAAAAACATCTATATCTACAAAAGGATACTTTGACAGCATATGCAATTGCTCACGAGACTAGGCTAAATCAATGAACTGCTCTTTGGGGTAAAAATATGCTTTCATCTGAACAAAAAGAACTGAATCTCCCAAATTACAGTAATTCAAACATTAAACTGTAGATTCCAGTAATCCAGATTAAGGTTTCTCAAACACTAATTTGACAGTAATTCACCTGAGAATATTTAAATGAAGATTCAATTGGGAAACCATCAAGATTGATCTTTATTGTCATGTTTTTCTATCCAAATGAAAAGCACTCTTTGCAAGAATCTTTGGTGTTAGTTTAATTTAAAGACACAATCTTTAAGTCTGAAGCAATCTTCCAAAACAGTGAAAGGCAGAACTTAACTAATGGCACATAAAAGTAGCATTTCATTTAATTTAATAAAGTAATATGATAGTGGTTCTTTGACTTCTTGTTTCTGTATTTGTGACAATAAGCCTTTACAGCTCCAGGGATTTAAGGTCTGGTTCCAGTTGAATTTAATTGGCACAAAGCCAAACTGGTGTATGAAACTTGCTTACAACTGAGTTCAAGTAAGGTATGAAGAGTTAAGGGTAACCATAAAAAGAAAGAATACACAAAATCACATTCCCAAATCATAATTTAGATTGTAGATTAGGAAGAAAGTATCCTATCATGAATTAATGCTCATTGGATCTTTGCCATACCATCTAGATTTCCTTACTGAATTAAAAACAAACACCTTACCCTGAAAATGAATCCTTAAGTGCTTGGGCAGAAATTTTTATTAAGTCTCTGCCCAATCTGAGGTTCAAAATGTTAGGGAATGGAGGAGTGACAGGAATTCATTTCTGCTTGCATTTATTGGTGAATCAAATTTCACAGTCATTGGCTACTGTGAATTATTAGTTTAATATTTTAAGTCCTTGTACACATCCTTGCTAGCAATTCTGAGCAGGAAGTGACTCGTGGATACATGACAAGACAAACACCCAGGCACTGCCAACTGCATTGAGACAGTTAAATGATGTCTCTAAGGAGAAAGCAGCAGAATCCAGCTCAAGGCAAAGTGGAGTTGCTGCCCTGGGTGGCTGGAAAATACCTCAGAAGTCAACTAACAGTACGGAATAGTTATAAAGTAGGATGATTTTTATCATAAAGAAGAATGACTTTCTGAACAAAGATATCTGTAGATTATGAAAAAAAAAAAAACTAATGACAGAGTTGACCTCTAGCAACTGGCACAGATTTTAATGTGGAGAAGGCATGGTCAGATGTCCAACTTCTCAGCCTCACCTGGCTAATCATTTCCGTTAACATTTTCTTTTTAGGTGAAATGTGGAAAAAATATTGATTCATAAATATATAACTGTGTCTTTACAATTTAGAGCAAACAAGTAATTAAGGAGCTACACTGCCCGCAGGCAAGTGCCACAGCTGCACCTATGAACACATTTCATACAACATATGAAAGATAGATATCCATTATTTATAGGATACTAGAGAATAGCTTGATGAGTAATTCTGGTGGTTCTAAGATTAGTCACTTGATTGCTATTTCTCCAAGGTGGAAACATTGCATTTTAAGAAATTTGTCCACCTTACTATTCACAACTAGTAAACATAGTTGATAGCTTTCTGATTCATAAGAAGATATAAACCATTTAGTGATTTGAACCAAAAGAAATTTAATCTATTATTAACAGAAGATTAGAGTAACAGGTAACAGGTAGGTGAGAGTCAAGGAGAATTCTAGAGAATACAGGAGTAGTAAATATAAGGGATTTCACTAATCCCACAGGCTGAAAAAAGAGTCAGGAAGAGTCCACCCTTCACCAAGTTGAGATCTCTCTCAAGAGGACAGTGTTGACTCTGATTATGGAAAACTCACCTTACTGGTACCTCACAGGTGAGACTTTCCAGAAATCTACCCTCTGAAGTCAGGAAGAAACCATGCATTCAACAAGGTGTGGAACCCTAGAACTTGCTAGGTGCTAAGAACTGCTGGTTGCTGGGTACAGGTGGGAACTGGGATGAAAAGCTGTTCTCAACAAGACTCCAAGGGCTTTCACATGTAGCTTCGACCAACATGGCTCCACATTGATGACTGGATAAAAGTTGGGCAGTCCACTTCCTATCAATGTGTCATGAAGTTCTCAGTGTGCACATGTGTAGGACTAAAGAGATGTATTGGGAAGATGTAACCCAAGCTGGAATAAGTCTGTGAGGTTTGTGGTTCCAGGTTGTAAAAATGCTGCCACAATCAAGCTCTATAGACAGTGCAGGGGGCACTGGTTGCAAACTCCTAGAGAAAGTTGTGCCAGGCATTTACCGAGCAATGGAGAAAACCATGCAGAGAATGGAACAGTAGAGAAACACTGTGATCAAAAAGAACCTGGCCAGTGAGGTACCCTGAACCTCTTCCACCTATAGTTGTCCCTCAGTGCCCTTTACTGACAAGCCTGACATTATGCTAGCCCAACAATGGAGGGTCCAACTCCATTATTATAGAGTAAGTGTGAACAACATGAATTTGGATCTGAGACAAAATGTTGATAAGTAGCAGTCTATCCCATGACGCCTCAACTATCCTATGTGCATTTTGCATTTTCCTGTACATTTGAGCTCTTACACAATATAATAACACAACAACTCTAAATTCCACCTAATAAGATTCAAGCAGATTTTCTAGAAGTGAAGAGGGGAGGAGATGCAGAGAGCCAAGAGCCACTGTATCCACTGTTGTGAATATGTGAATTTATTTTCAAATTGTCACAGTTCTACCTAATAGCTTTATCTAATGACTAAATCATAAACTAAATCGTTAACTTAGTATTATTTTAAAAAAGGAAATGAAGGGGCTTCTTTTGGACTGGGAAGCAGGGTGGCAAGTCCCTCCTGGCCTCTCCCCTGCACAGGTATGAGCTGGTATGTGTGGGGAGGTGGGGTTTGGGAGGGAAGGTCCTTGCAGTGTTAGGGAAGGGGGGCATGACACCCATTTTGTTTCACTATAACTCCAGTCAGTCCTCCTAGGGAATAATCCAGCTACTGACACAGAATGGGTTAGAGAACAGATAAAGATCCTCGACACCTCGATATTTCCTGGGCAGGACAGAAAAAAGACTATGGACAGAGCCACTGCATACAGGACTTGGAGACCAAGTAGAGTGATGGCTTATCACAGAATCACACTTGCCTCACCAGGGACTGGGAGCTAAAATCCAGTTCAGAAATGGTATCTAAGAGTGCACAGCACTTCTCCTTGTTTCACAAGAGAGGAAACTCACGGAGAAAAGGCATGGGCCCCACAGCAAAGTTGCAAACTAAGGTAGAGGAGACCAACCACACTGGCCATTTGCAGACACCTGTAGACATTGAAGAACTTCTCTACTAACAATGGCTGGGAACAAGGTCCCCTAAATTAAAGCTCAGAACTATACGGTGAAGGAGCAGTGAAATTGCACAGAGATAAGATTGGAGGAGACAGCCAGTAATGAGGAGGTGTTGATAGATTCCAAAAGAGCACAGACTGCCTACCTATCACAAAGTTAAGACTGAAAACCTACGCAACATGATTCTCCATGTCCTAGGAACACAGACCCTCACTCAGGAAAAGAGTACTGCCACAGAAAAGGAAGAGACCAATGGGCTAAACATAGATGAACAAATAGCAAGGAGAGGGAGAGAGAACAAGGGGAGGAGGGAGGTATTCCCAGGGGTACCAACAACCATACAAAGATGACTGATATTGTAAGAAATTTAAAAAATAAAAAGGAAACAGGAAATGATTAGCATATACAAATGAGCACACACACATAGAAGGGAGAGAGAAAATGTGCAAAGTTACTACAATCCTTAATTATCTAACGATAAGGAAGCCAAAAGTGATAACCATAGCTTCCTTCTTCCACTATTCATTGTGTGTTTACCTTGTGCGCAGACATTCTGTGTGTCAGCAGAACCTAGAACTGGTAGGAAGGGCAAATCCACATCCAGATTATTGATCTATTTGCATTAGCACAAATCACTGTTCCTTCATTAATGGAAGTAAAATATAATCATCCCACCACCAGTAACTATCTGGTGCCTCCTAGGTACTCAGTGGTGGTTTCTGCAGATTAGTAACTCAACAGTAGTGCCATGCACTACTTAGAAAAAGATATGCCATGCTACTTAGCTATACATACACAGTCTCCATTCCTGTCACCAAAGCCAATTTTCAAGAGCCCATACGCAAGCACTGGGGGTGGCTGGGGAGACAGACTGACTGACACCCAAGGAGTGTAGCACTTTGCTTACTTAATTACTAAAAGTTTATATGGAGAGGATATGGATTTCTTCAAGATGTCCCTTTTTGAACACCTTTTTTGATCTCTTCTCCAAACTGCCTGGTCATCAATTTTGTAATTCTGTTTCTTCTCTAACTCCCCGACCATACAGTCAAATCATAAGTAGCTGCCCAAGGACCATTACAGATCTGTATTTCTGGATATCTCTCCTATAGTTGACCATTCAGAATTCTGCCTACTGGGAGAATTTTTCTTCTCCATTACCCTTTACAATTATTCATGATTGGTACAGTTGTGCCAGAGCTGTCTTTTGGGTGATGGCAGATTCTCCCACTGACTTGTCTGTAAAATAGATTTGAGGTTTTTATTTTTGCATCAGTGAAACTAAGGAAACCTCCAAGAGGACAAATCATTGATTGAAGTAAAGGCCATAATATAGGAGAAGTTGTTAACAGAGAAGTCTGAGTTCTTGCTCATGCAACTTAGTTGTACTTTCACAATCTGCCCAAATTCTCTCATACACACCATTTCCATGTGATGATAGACTGCTTCTGTGCATAGTCAACCTCATGGCTAAGTAGGTCAAACAACACTGACCTACTTTAGGTCAGTAGGTCAGATAACACTGACCTACTTTAGGTCAGTAGGCAAAATTTGCATCTGCATGGTTACAGGGGGTCCCATGTTCACATATTCAAGAACTAATTACTAAAGGGTGAGTAGTTACCTAAAGACACAGACTAATTTCAAATCCTAATGATCTTCACTGTGACTCTGATTTTGGTGCTTGCCCGAGGCTCCATACATCATCCATATTTGCTATAGACATTTAAGAGCATCATTTGATTTGCTAAATCATAAAGCTAATGCAGTAGTATATAATAAAATGTGCACTTTGTCCTGGGTTTTCTGTATAGTTTTTCTTGCTCTGATCATCATTCAAAACCAGCAGTGTAAGCGGCTACTCTGTAGATAAATTGAAGGAGTTTATTAATGTGGTATATGTTGTCTCCAAAATCCAAAAAGTCTGTTGAATATAATGACCTATGAAAGCCCAGAAGCATTACTGAAGTGGTCCTGAATTTCTGTGGCTTGAATTATTGCCTTTTGATTTTCATAAGCTTTACTAAGACAAGTAGTACTTCTACTTTCTACACATCTGATACAAGTACCAGAGTGGACCAATGCGATGCTTTCTATAATGCTGAGATGATTAACATTCTTTTATCTTTTTTTTTTAATTAACATTTCTAAGACAGGAGAACTGACCTGATTCTGAGGTAAGACTGTGAATATACACAGTTGGTCCTGCTACATAAACAGAATTTAGAGAGTGGTATTTTTTTTTTAAAGGCAATTAATCAAATCAATAGCTGCAGACCAAATGCCAGGGACTGTGCTGATTTGGTCAAGTAAAGATACTATTATATTGGGGTCAGTAACTCCATTTGGAATCACCCAATCATTAAGTTCATAATAGTTTAGTCATTGCCTAAGTGCCATCTCCTAACATCTGTACAGGCCAAATTACTAGACTACATGGCAGTGTGACATTTCTCCCAAGTCTTATTTCAAATCTCTGATAGTGGAAATTAATCTCAACAATTTGCTCATGGTTTTGGTATTACTTGAGTTCTACAGTCCTTCCATTGCTGTCTATTGTAGCAGTCCTCAGTTAATGAGTTAAAAGAGCAGGGATTCTGCTAGCTACCTAGCATACCTACTCACAATTTTACATCCACAAAGTGGATGTTTAACACCCGGGTGCATTATGAGTCAGACCAGCTAAGACCTCATGTTTTACCCGACCACTATAAGTTACCATTTTGCTGTTGACTCACAGTAGTCATGAGGATTTAGTATGAAATATCAGAGTTTCAAAGGACTCTTTTAAATTCTCAGTCTCTCTGAAATGGCTATGAGTTCCTTGGGGAAAGGTTTAGAAAAGATTTATTAAATGCTTGACACAATGGAGCAAACCTTCTCAAGGGGACCAAGTCTTCACTTCAATCAAAGGGCTCAGGTCTGTGAATTGACTTTGATTTAAAAACGGGAAAAGCTTGTGGTTCTCAAATGTGGCAACTGAAATAAACTTTTTTGTTATCAGACCCAGAGACTTTCCTAGTATATACACAAAGTGTTATTGTAATATTACCACCTACTTGTTTTCCTTCTTGGGGTGGGGGGAGGGGGAGCAGCAGGAAGGGGATAAAAGGGGAAAAAAATCAGAAATGAAGAACAGGAGGATGATCTGAGCTGGCCAGGCCCAGGAGGGGGTACCAACTATTTTATTTGTTAACTACTATTAGAAATTCTACTAGATACTACCTAAGCAACCGAAACCATTTTCAGGATAATACCTTCATTGTCACGTATGTACCTACCTTGTCCTTCATGGTTAAGTGCTGTCACTTGGCATCTGCTACTATGGGATCCTATCACCTCCACTGAAATCAGGGAGCCAATCTCAATGACCCACAAAGGAGACAAAAATAACTACAAATTCTTTTTATGAGTGCAAGGGCACCACTTTTTAGTGTTTTTCTTAATAACTTAGTGAAGTGAGTGTCTGCCTGGTTTCATTTTGGAATACGGCTGGAGGATGGGCAAGTAGATTGCACACAAAAAATCTAGTCAGACATTCCTTTTTGAAGGAGTCTTAAACTCTTTAGGTAGTAGATAATTTCTACCCACTCAGTCTCCCTTTTCAGTCCCAAATATGCAAACAATTGCCACACAGGGAGACCTCTGAGATATGCTTACTGCCAACCTCCACACAGGGGAGGAAAGAGTACCTAAATCTAAGGGATCTGTACTAATTCTTTGGGTAAACTATTTTAGGCAGAGTGATGACTTAATCAGAACTGAAATTTAGAATGATCATTCTTAAAGCTCTGTTGAATATGGACTTTTGGGGGGGATGGGAAAACCAGAGAGGAGGTTGGAGTCAATTAGACTATTAAGAGTAACCCAGTGAGAGATGAGCAGAGCATAAGGGATATGGAGGCTTAGGAAGAGATTTGGAAGGTGGAGTTGGCTTAATTCAGCAAATAAATCAATGTGAAGGCTGGGAAGAGATTTAACTTGTCAAGTATGTTATGGATAGGTTCTTGACCTGCTGTAAAAAGATCAACTAATGGGAGTGCTCTCTGATCTGAATTATTTGCAGAGATAGACCTGGAGCTAAAATAGTGGGGCAAACAGCCAGCAAACACCAATGAAGGTGATGCTACAGAGTAAGTTATAAAGTGAGGTAATAAACAAGCCTAGGCCTGTTCAAAAAGATGAGTTATATCTGCAGAACAAAGATCATGGTCAAAAAGTTCAAATAAAACAAAAATTTGCATTAGAAAATCTCTCTGCATGATTAATTGTTCTCCAGTAATGGGTCTACTCTGCCAGCAGCTATTTACTACCAGGTTTTTTTTTTTAACTCTTACTTTCTACCTTTTTATCTTTTGCTAATTTGACTCAGAATTACCAAACATGCAAATATCACAGTAATCCAGGTTCCATCTATGTATCAACCAAGTGTGAGGAAAGCATTTAGAAATTTATCCCATAGATATACAAGGACACAAGTGAAATGAAAACCTGGTTAAGTCTGAAAACTAAAGCATTGTTTTAATAACAAAAAGTTGAAACAGTCTACAACTCTACTTATAGAGAACTAGAAAAAATATGATAGAACCATATAATGAACTATCATGCTGAGTTGAAAGAGAAGGTACTTTAAATGCTGAATATAAAAACGTTTTCACAGTACACTTAAATTTAAAAAAGGAAGCAAGAGGTATTTGCATTTCAAAAACAGAGAAAATATAAACATATTTTTATATTAAAAAAATAGCATTGATTGCCTCCAAAGAGGAAAACTGGGTATCAGAGAGAAAACTGTGATATCTTATCATTTATTCCTCCTATTTTTTTTAAGTTTTGGACCATGTGAACATACTCATTACCTTAAAAAATAATAAGCAGGATAAATGAGAAGGTAGAATAAAGATATACGGAGAGCAGTGGTTCAAATTCCATTCATAATTTCTCAGGAAGCTATGGGGGGATACAGTTCATCCAAATGAAGGTGTAAATGAACAACAAAAGTCATTAACTCTAAAAAATAGGGACTCCATTGAAAGTGTCAAAAATGAAAAAAAAAAACAACAACCAGAAAATATATATGAAACAGGCTTAGAAAGTAATGATACTAACTGGAACAAGGGGACAGATAGTTCTAGGAAGGGGCCCAAAAACCTGATAGATTCGATTATGTCAAAATCCATACTAAAAATGTATATGTAGCCGGGCGTGGTAGCACGTGCCTTTAATCTCAGACTCTAGAGACCGAAGCTAGGAATCGCTTGAGTCTGGAATTCAAGACACCGGGTAACATAGCAAGACCTAGTCTCAAAAAATAACCAAGTGTGGTAGCACGTGCCTATAATCCTAGCAACCTGGGAGACTGAGACTAGGGATTGCTTGAGTCTGCGGGATCAGAACTACTTTGGGCAACAGAGCAAGACCTAGTCTCCACAAAATATAAAATAAATAAATAAAATATGTATGTACAAGTATAAATTGATCCAAATGAAAAAATTAAGCAATTTTATTTTTCTTAAGTGAGTTAATAATGTTAGCATTAGAAAAAGAATTCTACAAATAAGAAATCACACTCATAATGCATTTGCATGACTCACTAGTGAACAATATTTATACAACCATAGTAAATAACGAAATACTAAAAGACAAACAGTGACATATGAGAATTATATTGGGAGGCTGAGGGAGGAAGAGCAAAGGGTATGTGTGTGAAAGACATAAATATTTATCTGGCATCAAGCAACATCAGTGGAAAATGCCAAATTCTAATACACTAAGAAACAACAGTATTAGCATATATTTTTCATAAGCTAAGTACCAGAAGAAACATTGAAAGATATAAAAGTAATTGACTTTAACAGCAGGACTGGGGGAGAAGAGGAGACAGAATTTTTGTTGCTGTTGTAGCCTTTAAATAATTGTTTAATTTTATTTACATATAATCAGTATAGAAGTGCCTGATTTGGATTCAAACTGGTTGAACTAAAGTCTTGACTTTGACACTTTACTAACTTTGTAGATAGAAATTACATAACTCCTTAGTTTTCCTATCTGTAAAACAGGGAGAGAAACAGCATTTGCCTCAATAGCGTTGGTTGGTATATTAAATAATCAAATGGTTGACTCATATTCAAAATATGCACATAAGTGGTCAATAGTAAAAAAATTATTATGCTTAATACTTATAATGACAACAAATATTGAACTATTGTTTAATAAAATGTGTCAGTAATTAAAACCCAATTTTAAAAGTATGAAGCATGTATTAAAGTCTGCTCCCTTTGTGAAGAAACAATTTTTAAGTTAACACTCCTAGTTATTAAGTAAGGCTTTATTTCTTTTGACTACACTGTTCACATGCGCACCTAACTGTGGGAAGGAGGTCAAGACAGGAAAAATTCCAGTTAGAGCAAGTGTTGAAAGTGGGGTGTGCAAACTAGATTGTGAAAGAGGAGTTTTAGCTAGACAGAACAAAAGAGGAAAACCAATCAGGGGGAACAGTACTTTTTGGAGGCAGGAGGAAAATAGCAATATGAAAAGAGAACAGTCAGAACAGAAAGTAATGAGAACAGGGCAGCAGTTAGTCATGCCAGGCCTTGCCTTCAGGTCATGTTAACGAGTTTGTCCATATGAAAATGAAGATTGGGCAGTAATGAGACGGTAACAAGATTAAATGTTTTTAAAAGGTAACTGGTGTGGTGTGGAAAGTTGACTAGAAGAGATCAGAAGGAATTCTAATACACCAATAAGAAAGAGAGATGATAATAATGCTTAGAATGAAGAAAAGTAGAAGAATTTGAGGAATATTACTGACAGAAATTGAAGGGAAAAGATTGCCGGGAACATTTGTTTTTTAGTTTCTGTCTTTTTTTTTTTTGTAGTAGTAGTCTAATGCTATTCTTTAAGTAAAAGTTGTCCCCACTAAACTCCTCAACCATAAAAATGGACTCAATTGGAGAATATCAATAAAACAAAATCAAGAGATTTCGATCAGAAAGTCAACTTTTCATTTCTAAGTATAGACCTTGGAACAGAAATAAGAGGCACAAAAATAATGGAATTCAAAGGAATGGGATGTAAATAAGAGCAATGCAAATTAAGTAGACTAAGTAGAGTAAAACAAATTTCCTGCTCATCAATTCCTATGATTGTTGCCTATTAAAATAAAAACAAAATACTCCTGCCCAATACCTCTTCCTTTCCTATGCAACTTAAACCCTACAATAGGCTTAGAGGAAAGAGAACTTTTACATGCTCTACAAATAATCTACGAAAAAAAAAAAGAAAAAACAAAAAAGAAAAATAAAGAAAAGAAAAAAAAAAGGACGCTTGGGTGTATACAGACATGTATAAAAGCAGACTATTTTATGCCGCATATGTAAAGCACATGATGAACACATGCATAGGACACTCTATCAAGCTCACACAGTATGAGGTGGGGTGTTTGAGGTAGGGGTAGGGGATAAAGGAGTCAGTTTCCTAAATGAGTCAAGACCTCTCAGTTGAGTTTAAGAACCAGTAAGAACTGCAAAGATAAAAGGAAGGTATTCTCAGGACTGGTAAGTAACAGAAGAAAAAGGATACTGAAAATAAGCAATAAACTCTTACTGGAATATAAAATTTTGTTTTATGGAGTGTAAATGCACAGTTAAGCAAAGGTCATATGCTGTGGGACCATTTTAAGGGCTAAAGATTCTATCCTTAAAGCTACAGAAGTTATTAAAAGATTTTCAGCAGCAGAGAAAGGAGTTCAGGTCTATGTGTTTAAAGACAGCATCACCTCAGGGGGTCGCCTGAGGTTGAATTTGAGGTTTTCATCATATTCTGAAACATCAGGTAGGGGGGGGCTTTGGTAGTGGAATCAAGATGAGATTCTCAACTAGGGTAATATGGTAGATGGAGATCTGGGGAGAAAAAGACACAAAAAATAAGCAGATTCAGTGATCTAGCAGTTACGGAGGTTAAGAAAGGATTTAAACATGACACATGCATAGTGATACAGATCTAACCCATTGTCTAAAATCCTTGGAGCTAACATGTGTTTCAAATTCAAAATATTTTCAATGTTAGAAAGATGATATGACTAATATACCCAATGTAAAAGTGTATCCCCAACAGGGCTTGGTACAGGAGCATGTAATCAAGCATTGTATTATTCCTGCAGTGAGACACAGCTCAAGAGGGGTAAACAATAGATACCTGACAGTTCACTCAGGTTTACAAGAAGTTCAAGATTTGCTGAAAAATGAGATTAGCAAAACAATTTTGGGTTTCAGAGTTTTTTTTGGTCTGGGAACAATAGACCATGTGTGGTAAATGTTCAATTATTAACTATGAATATGAATAGGTTTTCTTTTTAATTGAGTGAAATTTCTGGCTTATATATAAATATATTATATTATATATATATATACACACAATCTGAGGTAATTATGATATACTAAAGATGTCAAAGAGATAATAGTATAGTGAGCAAATCAGATTGGATAATCTGAACCTGAAACAATTATCAGACAACTCAGAATTCAGAATTCCTTTGTGACACTCTGATCTCGTGCTATTGCAAGCGCTGATTTGAATTCGATCTTACTACTAACAGTTTATTAGTTGCACTAGAATTTCCCAAATTATGAAAACTAATTATTCTGGTTCATAATTAGATGATTGAAAATAGTTCCTTTTCAAAAAGATTTTATATCCATAAAACATCTGCCTTACCAAATGTATTTTTAAAGTTTATAGACCAGAGAACTAAATATATCTGAATATGATTTGGGCATTGATCATTAAATATAGCAAAACATTAATATAGCAATATTTTCTTTAGAATAAAAATTACTTCTACCTGGAAAGTGAAGACAGGTTAAAATTTAAATTCTACACAACATGCAATCATCTAATTAAGGTTTTCTAGCCTATAATCCTACTGGTCATTTCAAATCCAATCTCTCAATCTTCAGTCAGTCTCATCTTTTATCAGGAGAATTGTATGAATCCTACAATTCGTCTCAAACCAACTAAGAGAAAAATACATAAAATATCAACAAATTACACACCAATAAAAATATATATGCATATATGTTTAGTAATTCTTTTCAGTTTCCACCCAGTACTGTAAATCAGTCATAAGATTTAGAACATAGATTAGGGGTGGATAAAATTATTCTCCTCTCTCAAATTTTCACTTCATAATTTTTAGCTTCTAAATCCACTTGAAAGACTTCCAGTTTTTCAAACACACTATGAACCCATTTAAAATACAATAATATACAATGGAATTACATGAAGTCACTAAAATTTGAGGTATTTAGTCTAGCACCAGATCATTAGAGATCCTGGAGCCTATCAATAAATATTTAATAAGGATTACAGTATTGTTTTATGTTTTAAAGTGCAGTTTGATTTTTCTTGCAACGGTATGCACTTGACATGGTATTGATTGAAAAAAGCAACCTTAAAAATGCAAGTTCAACAGAATTCCACTATTTTCATTGGAGGTTCTAGTCCATTTGTGGTCATAAATTCAATTCAGTGTGATTTCTTAAACTAAAATAAGAGAGCATCCTTGTTGCTTAAGGTTAAGTGCTGTTTTGTGAACCTTAGTGTTTTATTTTTCCACATACTAGTATACTGTTTTTAGGCACAGAATGCCTAAAAACTGATGACTGCAGTCAGAAAAAGAGTTTAAAAAGCATTGATGGTGAAGAACTGTCCTTACCAACCAAAAATCTAGAGCATTGAAAATGGAAGAATGACCCTGGGTTGCTGACCTATAAAACATATTTTAAGTCAATACAATAAAAGATCAGAAGACTAAATTATGTTATTCATGTTGACTAAAAAATTAACTATGGCTCTGAAATACAGGTATCTACTGGCATTTCCAACACACATGTGATCCACAATAAGAGGAAAAGGATGATGGCCTGACTTAGTCCCCCTGGAGTCATCATCTGGACAAGTAGAGATTAGGAAGAATGAGAGCTGGACAGGGAACAATTGACTATTAGAGATTAGGAAGAATGAGAGCTGGACAGGGAACAATTGACTATTTTGGATTTATAATGACCTTACAAATATTATAGAAAGACAAAAAGATAAAAATTCTTATGATAAGTGAGAACTTGGGTGGTGAAAAATAAAGACAACACTAGCTTCAGTCAATCTACTGAAATAATGCCAAGATACCTACTAACCTTTGGGGCAAACTTCAGTTAGAAAACCTCTACTAACTTGGTTTATCACCATTGGATCCAAAGTGAGAAAGGAATTCTGAGAATGCTAAGGGCTAAAGGAGAGTCTTCATTGTTTTAAGCTCTCATTATCTTAAGCTAGGGAACTATTATTTCTCCTATTTTACAGAGTTCGACTGAGGCACACTGTTACTCTAGCTAATGCAAACATATTACATTTCTCCCCAAGTTAAGAGTAATATAGACTGATAACACTTGGTCTAATAACCAGTGAAAAGTAAAGCAATACTTTGAACTCAGAAAGCAACACCTACATCTAATCTTTAAATAGTATTTAGCATTTTTATTTCTTGTATGGAGACAAGATTAAGAGGGTAGATGACATTTCTTTGAGAAAAGCAAAAAGAGCTGGTTGAAAATACCGCTAATAATTATGTCCTGCTACACTGTGACTGATTTTAGCTTTTAATTGCAGTTTAAAGAAAAAAACTACATGTGTTGCCTATGGCATTATATGTTAAATGGGCAATTAAAATATATATTTTTTAAATTAGCAAAGATAAATCTAGATGGGGACTGCCACTCATTACTAGAAATTTTCATGTAAAAGTACTGGTTAAAGCAATTAAAAATAAAAATGCTTGGTACCAATTATTCAGAATGTTCAAATTAATATGTATGCTAGACCTTTGATATTAAGTTAAACTAAAGAAAGTTAGTTGTAGAATGACTTCATTTTAGCTACAATCTAGTTGTCGCTAGATGTAGAAAGACTTTAACTTCATGTGTTTTAGCAACAATCTCAGAGAATTTTACACAGCAAAAAAAGCAACAAAATTTTTCTCACAACCAGAAATTCTCAAATTAAAGGCAAAAACTTTGATTTTACTAGAAATTAAGTTTAAATGCTTTTATTATGTATTACAACTTCTAAATAGTAAGTTACATTAACAATGCATTTTAAGCATCAGAAAAGTTGATAACTCAGTGATGATCTAAAGCCATGAGTAATCACTTAATAAGTTGAAGTGTTCTGATGAGTTTTATGAGAAAGTGCTTCAATGAGTTTTTGAGAGAAGGAAATAAAAGTCTAAGGTATAGTACGAGTTTCACCAGCCATTCTTAGACTTCCGAAAAGCCTAATTAGGCAAGGAAAAGAATTTGAGCCTGGCACACCCAGGTTCAGACGTGGCAGGATCCTGAAACAAAGTTTTTGAACCTTTGAGTCATATTACCACAGGCAAAACCATAGCCCCGATATACAGGTCGTTAAGTCAACAGGTCCTTTAACGAGACGGTGTGCGGTTGGCGAGTGGCAGTTGGATTTCCTCCTGCCACGAAGAAAATAACTCTTCCCCATCAAACCGGAAAGTGGGCGCAGCCCCGGTTAAGGGAGCGCACCCGGAAAAGTGTAGAGATGAAACAGAGAGAGGGATGTCCGCGTCCCGACCGCAGAGCGCTTTTCCAAACCACTTGGCAACCATTTAAATGGTTCCGGCAGCCACGGTTTCCAGCCAAGGACTGTCTGGGGTCCGGTTGTGAAAGTTGCCGGGGAAAGCTATGCCCTACCCTGCCGTGGGCATGGCCCCTTCGGTCACAATGGCAGGAGGAGTCCAGAAACCTGTTAGCTGGAAATGCGGCTGCCTGCCGCCTGGCTCTGTTCCCCAGACTTCCCTCCCTCTGCGCGACAGGGACAAGCTCGGGTCACCAGGACTTCGGCCCCTTCAGCTGTTCTGGAGTCTCCGTAAAGAGAGTGGCAGGGGGGACCTCGGGCGACAGGGCTACCCCGGGACACCACTTCCCGTGCTGCGGACTCCCCCTTCGGCTCTTCCTGGGGGGCAACTGAAACACAGCTCTCGAGACCTCCAACCGGCCACCCGGACCGTACCCCGCTGCCTACCACGTGAACCTTCGTGTTGCCCTACCACCCCCTCCGACGCAGCCCTGGGGCTACCGCCACCCCGCCCCGGACCCGAGCGACCGCCTGCCCACCCGCTTACCTGGGCTGGTGGGCAGGGCAGGGCAGGGCGGCGGGAAGCGGCGGCCGGGCGCGCTGGACTTGGGCCGGGCGCCAGGTGCAGGTGGTGGCGGCGGCGGCTCCGGTTGCTGTCGCTACAGTTGCCGCTCCGTCCAGCTCCTCCTCCGCCGCCGCCTCCTGCCTTCCCGCTGGGCCTCCTGCGTTGCCAGGAGAGGCCGAACCCAGGCTCCGCTTCCTCTCTGAGTCTCCCAGGTGAGCTCCAGCCTGCGACGTCGGCAGGGGCGAGGCCCCCGTCCCGCGCCTGCGCGCCAGCCTCCAGCCCCGCCCAAGCCCTACCTGTGCGCTCCAGGTGAGGACAGCGGACCGCGCGCGCGGGGAGCAGGCTCCGTTCTGGCCCGGAGCGGCAGCCTTCGGCTTCTTTCTCTGCGCGAGGGGAGCTTGACTCTGCGCAAGGCGTTCCTCGGCTCGTCTACATTCGAGGCGTCCTTCACGGACCGGGTGACAGTGGTCACCTTGTAACCAGAATAGTCTGGGTCTTCGGAGCCCCAGAAAGTCTCAATTTCTCAAACACACGTCTTCCCTTCCTCTTCGGTTCGCCAAAATGAAGGGGTGCGCTGCCTCGAGACTGGGGAGCCCAGTGCTTCTGAGGGCCACTTCATAACGGCAGCAACTGTTGATTCAAATGGTTTTCTCGAGCAGGGTTCAGAAGCTTCTGTCACCAGTTAGGTTCGTGAGCTTCCTTCCCCTCTAGTCTTGATTTCATCACTTGACTCACTTCTGCACAGCTAGTGGTTTCCGTTTCTGTAAGCGCGCGCTCTGGTAGGGGCGCTTCACGTCCAAAGGAGGAGCCTCCCTCTTGCAAAGAAGAGCCTCTGGTATTTGGCAGAGTCTCGTTAGTTTGGGGCGTACCACTCCTTCCCGGGTTGCTCTCTAAAAGCAAACCAATTCCCAGATGACAGAGAAACAGCCACAAGACAGAACCTCGTTTTCCTTGTTTGGAAAGAGACTGGTTTCCTGGAGAGGGCTTGTTTCTTCTGTAGGTTTACTTAAAAAACCCAACTTCTGTTCGAGGTGAAAATGCAGACTCTAGGGAACTGGCTGAGACACACACACACAAAAAATTGTTTTAAAAAATTGTACAACTAAAACGTTAATTTTTAATGTTATTTACAATCAATCATCCTTCGTCAGCCTTACTTCTGCTGCTATTACACTGACAAAACCCCAAACTAGGACTTATAATGACCTTTACACCTTCCCATAAATTCATGCATAGATTGGCTTCTATCTTTAATGTACCTAGGAGTATAAATAGAAAAATCATGCCAAAAGTTACTTAGTGATTGGTTTAGTTATATGGTGGTAGGTTTTTCTATAAAGTTTAGTTATGGTCTTCTTCCTACACTGTGACACATGTTTATAGCTTGTTTAATGGGATATTATTGTGATATGTGACCTAAAAATAAAGTGTAAAAATATTGGTTAGTACAGAATTAATAGGTGCGTTGGCTTGAAATCCCCCATACTATATTGTGTCACACCTATGTACTGGGTTTTAAAATCTAGTTATTTGCTTGTTTTGTAATTTTTTTTTTCACAAGTATCAATAAGCCTCTATGTATTTGTGAAATTTTAATAGCATTACTTATAATTTAAACCTCCCTTTCCTCCTAGGTATGTATATTGCCTCACTCTATGTATCTTGCCATTGACACTGAATATTTGTCCTTAAGTTCAGAACTGAAAACACTAACAAAACAGTAATACCCATTTTTTTAATGTTCTGAATTTTTTTTTTTTTTACTGTTAGTCTCTAAATGGAAATTAGAGAATTAGTCTTTGGAAAGTTTGGGAGAAACCCTAAATATATAACCAAAACATCAGTATATTTTGTATTATCTATCCCTGACCAAGGCAAGAGCCAAAGATCATCAGTTTTGATGCTCCACCAGGAAAAGAACAGCCACTGTACTGACAAAGCAGTACAGTGGAGATGAATATAGAATAGCAATTTGGAATCTAAGAATATTGACAGCAAGAATAGTAGTGTCAAATAACAACTAAAAAAGAAAAAAGAGAGGAGAGAAGCTTGGGCAGACCTACAAAAAGATTGAGCAAGTAAAAGGGACTAAAATGTTGCACAAGGAGTGAAAAAAAGAAAATAAAAACATATAAACCAAACTTACTAAAAATTCATCATCACTTTTACAATGGAGGCAGACAATTTAAACAAGAAAGGCGGTGTTTCTGTATCTGGCATTGCGTTTACTAATCTATCTCGCGCTGGAAGCAAAGTCTTAAAATTGATGGAAATAGTTTTGCTTAATAAAATTAACATGCTGCAGGTCCAGAAAAAAACAAAGTTTTGATAAAATGTTTAATGCCCTAAACCTAATCTGATGACAGGTTTTTGTGAAAGTATCATCCTATCCAAGATTTTGAAAGAATTTGTTTTATAAAGATAAATTAGCATTTTATCATAAAGTAAAACACAGGAGTCTGAAACATGTTTCCAGAAAAAAAATTACTTTAAGAATATGTATTTGACATATGGTAGTTAGAAAGATGAGCAGATTTACAAGGAAAGAAGAGAATCTCTCAAATACACACATACACAGAACTAGCCATAAAATGCTCAGTCAAATATGGATATGGAACAATACTGTTTAATAATCTCTAACCTTTAAATAAATTCAAAGGTCAGTATTTGGCACTTAGTAGGTACTCAATAAATATTTGTCAACTGAGTAAATTAATTAATTAATGTAGATAGATAGATAGATAGATAGATAGATAGATAGATAGATAGATAGATAGATAGATAGATAGATAGATAGATAGATAGATAGATGATAGTATCTTGAGCAGAGTACAAGTTCAGTGATTGGTCTAACCAAATTTTATGTAGGAGTGATATGGGACAAGTATGAGTAATGACTTAGGAATATGAGGGGCAAAATGCTAATAGCAACAACTCTCAGTTACTGTGTACCTATGTTTCATAAGTTTCTATAGAAACAGCTGATATTTCTGGGCTTAAATTTTCTTTGCACAAAATGAAATAGTGAGCAAAGGTGAAGAAATTAACTGAGAATGATATTTTAATTCATAAAAATTAATACTAATACCTAACTAATAAATAAAGAAAAACGAACAAGAAGACATCCTCAGTCTGGCCAACAACCAAACAGCACTAGAGATTGTTGAGGTTCAGGTTCCAGGCACGTGTATGCACCTGGGCAGCTGGAGTAGGGGCAAATGCATATACAGCTGATAAGCACTGTGTTGCTCCTCTGCCAGGACTGAAATTTGACCTATCACCCTGTGACAAACTTTCCACCCATCAGACCTGCACTGACTGAAATTTATTTGCATAAAGCAGGCCAATCCCTGCCTCCTTTTTCCCATGTAAGTATACTCCATGCAAGCTACTTGGGCATTCCACTTAAGTGCTCTTTGAGTCATATTCCAGAGTTTACAGAGATGCAATACTATTGCCAAGATACCAATTTGGTATTGTGGTTGTATGCAACAAATAAAATTATTCAGATACACTAAGTTCAACCTTAAGTTTTATTTTGTAATTTGTTCATTGCCCAGTACTTAGCAACTTTAAGTTTGAAACATGTTGCTTTAATCTTTAAAAAAATTTTCTACCT
Source organism: Uropsilus gracilis (assembly GCA_004024945.1). Taxonomy (NCBI): domain Eukaryota; kingdom Metazoa; phylum Chordata; class Mammalia; order Eulipotyphla; family Talpidae; genus Uropsilus; species Uropsilus gracilis. The sequence continues at coordinate 110,585 of PVHY01002083.1, read as the reverse complement.
TGGGTGTGAACTAGTCTCCAGATATGATCTCAAGCTCACATTTGGAGATTTTATTCAAAGGCTAAACAAACTGACATAATTTCTGCAAAAAGAATTGATTAAGATTATTGATTCAAAAGAACAGTGCTGCTACCTTAGTGAACAGCCACAATATGTGGAGATTTTTTAATTATGATGCAACATAATTTTTACATCTTCTAAATATTATTAAATAGTGCATATACAAATAGGTTAACTTTAGTGTGAACTATTTTGGACATTATTTTGAATGAGAACTGCTTTTCTTGGCCCTGATATTTTCATCAGAGTAACTCTGTGGGACTTTCACAGAAGTACAGATTTCTATGAAAGCATTTACTAATGTAAGTTGCTACAAACTATGTCTTGTTAATGTTATACTCTTAATGCTTGGTGCATAGTAGGTACTCAATAAATATTTGATGAAATGAATAGAGTGCAGAGTTTTAAGCTTTTAAGCATTAGCATAAGAGCAACAATGAATGTCATGCTGAGGCAGGCTATTACTCAATCTAACAAGCTTTAAACACTGGCTCCAAAGGATATTTTCTGGAAAATATGGTGATAGTACTGCCTGATCTGAAAAAATATACTTTACATATACTTGATTCACTCCAAAAGTGATCTTTTTCTGCAATATAATTTTTAAGATAAATTTATATTCATTATACAAAAATCAGGAAATACAGATACATGAATCCAGCTTTTTTTTTAAACACTCCAAATTCTTCATATGAAAATGAGTCAGTGCTGCATATTTTCTATTGTATATTTTCCCAGATACTTTATTAACTGAAAAAGTATGGGGAGTGGAATGGGAGATAGTAAAGGAGATAGTTGTTTTTAAAATAAGATGGAAAAAAAAAGATAATCAGAATTGTAGCCATAATTTTCTGTGACATACCTTTCCAGTCAATGCACTTATTTATTAATAGCATTATTCTTAAATCTGTGTGATATCTTTTGTATGGAAAATGTAGTGCTAATTATTGGAATAGAAGATTGCTTCCAAATTTTGCTGTTGCAACCAATGCTGTGATGAAAATCTAGTGATCACTGTCTCCATCTGTTAAAACACTTAATAATTTCTTTCTTAAGCCACTCTTTGTCAACCATCCAAGGCCTTAAACAATGAAAATATCAACAGAAGCATTATTTCGCAAAGACAAAATAGAACATACACAGACAAGTTAGTATTCCCTATTTACAATTATATTAACTCTAGTTACCAAACTTTTATGTAAAGAATGCTCATTGTGATTAAATATTGGGTTACTTTATATTATGGAAGTAGAATGTCCCACTTATTTCACTTACTGAGCTCTTATTTTTCTCCTGATCATACCACACTCAATTTCTCACCTCTGAAAATCTGAGTATCATCTCTTCAACTCCCCAAATTCCTTCCAGTCAGCTGAAGGCACTAGTTTCCCATGGAGCCTCCTACATGTGTGATATATCTATCAACTTATTAGATATTAAGTCTACAGCTGTGGGATAAACATTTCTCCTCACTTCACCCTCAACCCCTTCTTATTCCAACATCAGAGGGAGTTGTTGAGAGATACTACCTCATTTTTATTGCAAGATATGTTATGATACTATATTAAATAACTTGAATTATAAATTATTCTTAAGCTAGGGATGCTATTTTAGCATAATAGTTCAAAAATATTGGACCAAAAGAAATAACAACCCTGCAAAAATTAGGTAAAAGGAGAAACTGATTTCTTATGCATACTAAAAGTAGATTTTTTAATTTAATTGTTTAGATTGATTGCACATATAAATTATATAGATATATTACATCATCATCTACCCTGAGGTTCTTCTACCACCTTGTCACCCGTGTCACCTTAATCTCTTGTGCCCATCCTTCCACCAATTTTACCCCCACTCCCTTGCTCTATGCTGGAAACAAAATTTTGAAAGAAATTATATCTGATCAGTGTCTTTGGCTTTCAATTTATTAACAGAAAAGTCATTTGCTCCCCAAGATATAATCCCATTACTGTACTTACTTCCCTACATCTAATCACAGTACCAGAGCACACCTGTTCTCAACTCCCAAGGGAGTCAACAGACTCTAAGACAATATCCCACTTCTTCCCTCTGCAAAGCTTCAGAGACAAGAGTTTCTGACATGCAGCTGACATTTGGGGCTGCATACAAAACATTACTGATAAGAAAAGAAATTTGTTTATTTTCATTTGATATGTTGGTGTGTAATAGAGAAAAGGGGAAAATGGCAAATTTGAAGGAAGGGCTACAGGACTTAGGAAATGATAAAGAAGAAGAGTAAAGGACAGAGGAGTCACCCATGTGGGACATCCTCTGAAGGTATAAAGGGAATCTTTGGGGATATATCCTCCCCCCGGGTCTAGGTAGTGTGGCTTTCCTCCAGGGGCTAAATAGGGAACAGAGAGTTAAACCACGAACATCAACAGTTTCTTTACCTCTAGCTTCTCCTTTACCACAAACTCTATATAACTTTGTAATAACTGCCTATAAACTTTGTAATAAAGAGCTTAACCTATATCCTGATTCAGTGTGTATTTGATTCACAGGAAGATGGTATCAAGCAGGGCCTCTTTAGGTAAACTGTGCTTTGTGTGAATCAGCAAACATCACCATTAGGAAGAGAGTTAAAAGACACATGGCCTTGTAGATGAATGAGCCCTCCCGTGTAATGAGTGCAAACCTATTCTGCCACATCCAGTCAGCTAAATGGGACTCAGTTGCTTTCACATCCTTCTTTTGACAGGGCATCTTTATGTAGGGCACAACATACACAATTTGTGTTTAATGTGACCAGTTGAATACAGTGAAAATCATATAATGTGACTTCCAAGTCTAGACTTTGAGAGGTTGTTCACCTTCTGCTCTCACTCTTTAGGAATGTTGTCATGATAGTGCAGTCCCAAAAGAAACTTGGAGTTAAAAACCAGGTAGAGAAAGAGGCTGTGGTGTTCCAACTGAGCTCCATCCCACTACCAGCTGAATGCGACCTGTGAAAAGTCAAGGATACTTACTACTGGGCCCTTTGTATAAAGAAAAGTTTGTCAACCATTGTTTTTGATGAAGAATTGAGAACTAGGAAAACCTAAATCTGTGTGATAACACAGAACAAAAGTACTATAGATCACAGTGAAGAGGCTCATTGGGACCAGGATGTAGTAAAAACACATAACAACCTGGATGCCTAAAATGACCTTACTCTGAATGCTGCACACAAATGCCTGTCCTCACTCCTATCTCTTATCTTGTGAGCACTAGAGAAGAACTTTGCAATGTAGCTGTGTCCCTCATCAAATGTGTGAAATCCCAGTCTCTACTAAGGTTTAGTTACTACCATCTTGTAATAACAATTGTTGTGAGAGAAACTAAGCATAGAAAGAAAAATAAACAATAAATTTCATATGTATCTGATTCTGTCTTCAGAAACTGGCACCCACTCAAAGGACTCTGTAATTATAAAAACTATGCAAAGTAAATCTATGTTGAATGTTTAGTCCCAGTGGGTTTAACTTTGGTCTTGTAACTTAAAAAATATCATGATGACATTGCCATTTCACATAGGAAGTTTGTCATTCACAACTCATAACTTACAGAAGCTTGTTCTAAAGGTGATGATACACATTATTTGCATCTCCTCCCACCACTGTAGGTTTCTCCATTCATTCCCTGAACACAACCACATTTTTCTCTAGTCCCAAACCCCAAAAAGTAAAAGAGATTTAATGAATAAGAACACAGATATGAAGTGAGAAAAAGTGGGTGAAAGATCCTGAGGTCTGTGGTTTATATCATAAAAAACACTAGTAAACACTTTGGATGATAAAGATGTTGTTTATAATCCATTACAATGATATTATATTCTTGTGTGTTTTGAAAAATTTATCTTTTACTTTAAACTAAGATGTCAGGCCGGGAGAACATTTGATGAAGACTAACTTTGTAACAGGAATTATTCCTGTACTATCTCATTTAATCTCCACAAAACCCCTTTGTATTCTTTGAGGTGAGGAGACCTCAGTGAGTGAGAAGTTCAGAATTGTGCAACTAGCGAGAGGAGTTTGAATGTGAAAGCAGGCTTATCAGTTACCAAAATTCAGACTCTATATATTGCATCATAAAATATTTTGCTTTGAATCCAAGAGTGAGTGTTTGGTACCTTCAGCTTTTCTTGGGATTTGATTGACAATTCTAATCTTACAGTTTTTATTCCATTCATATAGTGAAAATATGTTATAAGTGAAAGTGTTTTTTTTACATAAAAATGTCATGATATTTGCAACCGTTTGGTCTCTTTTACATGTGGAATATAGACAAACCAAACAAAGGTCAACAAAAAGTCAAAGCTAGCAAGCTGACCACAAAACTGAGACATACAACAAGGGAGGGGTGAAGATGGGGAGCAAAAAAGGGGAGGGAGGAACACAAGAGAATATGATGATGGTTCATGGGTGACATGGTAGTGGGAGAACTGTGGAGACTACAATGATGTAAGGAAAAACTAATTAGTAAAAATAAATGCCATGTCAATTAAAATATTTCATAATATTTAATGTTAACACTAAAAATTATTAGTTTTACTCCTTGTCCTATAAATATAAGGTGTTGTGAAACAATATTAAAATGAAATCCTATAAAGTAATAAAAGTAATGTTTTTTACTTGATAGCACAATTTGGTCTATTTAGCTATAACTACAAGAACAGAAGTAAAAATCTTCCAAATTGATATTTTGATGTTAAATGAGAGTCTTTCTTACCATTAAGCTATACATAAAATTTAATTGCAAGTACAATACTTGTGAAGACTTTGGACCAATGTTTCTTAACTAAATAAATCTCTTGAAAGATGTAAAATTGTGAATTGAGAAGACATGATGAGGTTTTTTAATATTAAAACGAATTGTGATTTTTATAATTTAATTATACTGGAGCAAATGCAAACAAACTAGATAAATGGTATTGCACAGTTTGCAATTTTAAGGAATCATTCTGGGAGTATATGATGTAAAATTATTCAGTTCAAAATTTAATGCAAATAAGATTCCTTGTGTATTTTATAATATCTAAGTGAAAAAGTTTTCACAATAACTTTACATTTATAAAAATTATCGAATGTCAAGTGGAATTTGACCTTATGTGGTGCTACAAATCAATAAACTGACCTGACTAGTTTTGCTATCTTTTAGTAGCAACTAAGCACTACCATAAATTTCATAGAAATCAACAAACAATGCCTGGAAACACACAGAAGTAGATGACTTATAAACAACTGAAAGATTATATTACTTTTAAAACATTTTGCTTAAATAAAAATAATAGCTTTAAAAGAATTGAACTTTCAAAAAAATACTGAAGAAATAAGACCAATATATACTTACAATGCAATGAACAACTGTGGATTTCGCATCTACTTAAAGAAGAATAAAATTATTCTAATATCCCCAGTGGAACTATCTTAGGTCTTACCTACTTCTTCCAAAATTTAAATTTTGTATTAATCATTCCCTTGTTTTTCTCTAGAGTTGTGACACATATATTTGTAGGCCTAAACAAAATACTGTACATTTTTTAATGTCTATATTATGGGGAGAAAATGTATGTGCAACATTCTGCTACTTGTTATTTTTGCTCAGTATGTACATAAATTTATATATGTTCTTGCAATTAACTATAATAATTAATTTTAACATTGTATAGGTTTATGCATTCTGATCTTGACAAACACTTGAAAAATCTCTAAGTGCATGTGTGACAGGGAAAGAGATTACAAGCAGTATTTCTAAGAGCATACTTACCTTCCAGTTTATGTGAAAGAGCATCTCTTGGATAAATACCTAGGAATGAAATTGCTGGGTTATAGCAAATCTACCAAATAATTCCCAGTTGTATTCCAAGGTGGTTATATAATTCATCCTTGTGGTTTCAATGGCATGCCCTTTACCAAATTGTATTTATTATATCTGTGTATATTATATAGAGAAGTTTAACTCTTATGTATTACTTCTATCTGAAAATAATGTCATTTACTAGAAATCTAAATAGCAGTATTAAAGCTGTTTTTTTCTAGGAACTGAGAATTGTGAAAGATGTGGTTGATTGGAAATTTTTGTTATTTGTTGCCAGGAAATAAAATATTAAGGGAAAATGGGGAAAATGTTTTAGTTATGTCTTAACAGATGGAAAAACAAGTGTGTTTATCTTACACTTGCCTTCTATTACACTACTGATGTCTTCATTTCTAGGACTGAAGTAAGCTAAGCATTCATTACATGCTTAGTCTTGGTCTTTGGTGTTCTAAAGAAGTCCAAGGATTGATTGCTGACATTCAAAATAATGTGTTATGCAAGAAACCAATTTCAGGGATGGAGAGAAACTACTTTTCTTTAGCTATAACTCTTAAAAATAATTGGAAAGGGAACATTGGAAAGATTTCAGTATCTTTTTTGTGTTCTCCACAACTTTCTTGGTACTTTTTTCCCCCTATTGTAACAATTCTCCACACTAAGTTGAAAATGGTTCTCTAACTGCCCAACTGGGTATATTTCAAATACTCTGAAAGTTTAGACTCTACTTAACTAAAATCCTCTGGGTACAACACAGCAGAATCACATGCTTCTCATTTATATCTAATAAGATTTCTTTAATCAGTGTAGCCTATAAAGTGTGTTGTTTTTTAGAAGTAACATTTTGCAAAATGCCAAAAAAAAATCTTTCTTTATTCCCTCTGCATAAACATCCTACTTTTCAAAATTCTTATAAGAATTCAAAAATTATTTAAATTTGAATGAAGCAAATGATAAAATTTTCTTGAAATTTCCTTGAATGATGTCCTCCCAGCTCTTGTACTTAATGAATTAATGCATGAGCCTTTCACAGTCTCCTTTACTAGGACTAGAAACCATCAAGGCTCTGTCTTGTCCTTCCTAAGACACAGTGACCTAGCTATTTCACGATGTATTAATCACAATGGGACATGACTTTGCTAACATGCTCTATAAAGAAATGAGCCACCAGAGGTTTTTAAAAGAAATAATTGTTACTAATGAGAAATTATTGGGCATTAAATAACTATGCTAAGAAACATCACAGGTCTTTACTAAAAATTAACTGGAGAATTGTAGAAATTTTTTTATATTCCCTAGCAAAATATATATGTGCCTTAAATTATTTGGTCAATATTTATAGGGCCTAAATTATATGATTTATTGCTTTATTGATGGAGGGCTACTTAGTACAGAGATGTTTTCTAGTCCAATATTTGAGAGCAAGCATATTCAGTCATTAAAAATATCAAGCATCTTAAACTCAATAATAATAATATCGAGGGTAAATATTAATGTATGATTACTATGTATATAATGCATTTTGTATTTATTGAAGTTTTTATGAAAGCCCTATTAGGTAGATAATGGTGTGACCACATTAGAAATGAAGAAAGTGAGGCTTGGAAAATTATAAGATTATATAAATCACCTGAGGCTACAAAACCACTGAACAGCAACAAAAGGTACCTCAGCCCATGCCAAATAGTACAGAAGTTGTATCCCTAACCACACTGTGGAATTCTCAATACTCTAAAAATATGTATGTTCCATTAGTAACTTCCTTTTTACACATAAGAACTCCAGTGACCCAAACATTATGTATACATTTAAGACAGTATGAAATGCTTATGTGGACACTTGGCAGTGGAAATTAATACAAGGAATTATTCATTATCCCTTTCCCTAAGAATCTTATAATAGAGTAGTGGAGAGAAACATGAATACAAATACATATAATCAGAATCAAAATATGACAAGTGCCATATGAGACATACTGTGGTCATTCAAAAAGGAAAGAAATTCCATTGGCTAGAGGAACAAGTAGAGTCTTTGTGAATCAGGTGATAGGAATCTTTTGAGGAAGGCTGAAGTGAAAGGCCAAGAGTTTGCATAAATCTTGTCTTAAGCTGAAGTTTAAAGTATGTTGTAGAATTACCTATTCTATTCTGCTTGGGTTACATATGTTATGTAATAAACCTAGATGCCAGGGTGAAGACTTAAGTCATGGAGAATCAGTGAAGTCTCCAAAGCAGAGTATGTTATCATTCATTCAATGAATAGCTAATGGTAGACACAAGGCAGTGTGCTAAATGTTCATATAAGTAAGACCAATCTATTCCTTGCTCCAGCTCTTACAGACTGACAAAGGAAGAAAGAGGTTAATTTTCACCATCACTGAGAAATGTATGACTTCACTAGACACATGGACAAAGTCTCCGAATAGAAGAAAACTTTGGTGCTTTTTTTTTTTTTTTTACATTTTCTCTAATGCTTTTTTAAAACAAACATTTGTTTTTAGAGTTATTTTAGATTCTCTACCATTTAAAATTTATTTTAAAGTATGATCTTTTTTTTTTTTTTTTTGAGACTAGGGACTAGGTCTCGCTATTTTTGCCCGTGGAACCGCAGGCTCTCGTTGTCCGGGGTACCATGGACTCAAGCCATCCCCAGCCTCAGCTTCCCAGGTAGCTGATTACAGGCGCACGCCACCACGCCCAGCTATTTTTTTGGAAGTAGGTCTCGTTACGGGTCCCAGGTGGGACTCGAACCGTGATCCCTAGCCACCGTGCCTGGCCTTGATCTTTTTCAATTGAAGCAGAAGCACTTGAATATTGAAGCTGAACTTCACTGATATGTCCATAGATAGGAAAAATATTTTCTTGATAGTTTATAGTAACTGTGATTGAAAACATTCATCTCAGTTGCTATTGAGGTTGCTATTTCAATCTACTAAGGCCTGTCATTGCGTGGCAAAATTTCATGGGACAAATTCAGAAGGACTAAAATTATTTTGTGCATATTGGTTAGTGGCACAATACAAACTACTGTGACTAAATCAGTATAGATGTTGAAGGGATTTCTTTGGCGCTCCCGAATTTAATTCTGATTCCGGCGAAAATAGGAAATCCCAAGGTGGTATATTTGAATTTGAAATTTCTGTAAAGGTCAAATCATTGTAAAATAGGAAAACTAGTTTCTATCCAACTATGATCAAATACCTTCATGAAAGTAATTTTCTTCACTAAAACCTGCTTATATCAAAACTTCTAATAGCTTAGCCACATAAAACCCAAATATTTATGAAACTGAAGAAGTAAAAGAAGATTACTGAATCTATCCTGAGGTGATATCTCAGCAAAAAATAGCAATAAGGTAAGCACTCCAAAACAATCAAATTAGCATGAGAGTACATTGTGATATGTGGTGGGTGGTGAGGAGGATTAGTTAGGAACAAGAAAACACATTTCAGCATTTGAACATGTAAAAGGAATGTAATTATGCTTAGTTTCTTTTAAACAACACATCAGCAAATGTGGAGACAGCTGGTAAAACTGGATTTTTTAATTATTATCATCACATAAGTAATATTTACTATAAAAACATCTTCAAAATAATTTTTATCAGAGAGCCATAATGTCTCTAACATCTTTTATGTTTTCATATGTATATATTATTTTTCTGTCCCTTTTCAGAATTAAGTACATAATTTTATGTTCTGTACTTTATCTAGATTAAGAATATTCTAAATACTAAATATCAAATTGTTTCTTTATAAAATACCATTGACAGAGAATACAGCTATTCTCTGTAATTTCTTAGTAATGTGAAGATTTTATTTGCTCAAATAAATTGGATTTTTATTTCTAAAAAAGAGCTCTTCAGGAAAAACTCCTGATTTTCATTGTTTCTGTATCCATGATACTTTACATTTTATTGTCCTGAAATTCCATGGCAACAGTAATTCTACAATATGTTATCCATTTATCTGGGATCTATTTAGAATGTCTTTGTAATTTACTCAAAAAAATAATTGACTTAAAAATGTCTCAACAAATGTCTTGAGCAACAAGAAGTAGGTGGTTGCTGTTTTTAGCTTAGTTACTCAGTAATATCATCAATAAATTCCTTTGATTTTCTATTTCACTGTCATTAGTATGGTGGATTTTGAGTTAACAAAATGGCTACCACTCTTTGGCAAAACATACATGTGTAAGCAGAATAAGTTCTGTCAACTTCTCTCTTTCTCTTTTCTCAAATTATATCAGTTTATAACAATACACAGGTTTCAGGTGTTCAGACTTTTAAATCAACATCTGTATATATAATATATTTGTATCAGAATTCTAGTTTTCATCCAGGAGCTTTCCTAGAAGCCCCCTTAGCAACTTCCCCTTACACCTCAAGGCCACCAGAGTCTTCAAAAGAGACTGGGAAAGCAGAGAACAAGTCTAATGATTGACTTAGATCATTATAAGACTAGGGACTATAGAGCACATTAACATTTTAAATAAAGGTATAGATTCTGTCACCAAATAAGATAAGAATATGGATATTGGGTGGGGAGCAAAGCATGTGTGTGTGTGGGGGGGAAGGGGTAGGGTGGGTGTGGGTGTGGGTGAGAGAGAGAAAGGGAGGGAGGGAGAGACAGTTTGAGAGAAAAAGAATATAAAAGAATATATATAATGTATGCCTGGGAGTTGATTTTGGTTCCAAGTCTTTGAGAACTTATTACATATTCTCATGATAAAGAAAATTGTATATACTAACAGAAAATGATTCTAGACAATTAAGCTGAGATTTTAAAAAGCTTCAAATAGACCCAAAACTGAACTGAAATGCTATGTAATCTATACAATATTGGCTTTTCACAAGATCTCTATTATGTATTTGCACTATAACTTCTTGCACTCTATCTGCCCTTCTCAACAATTGATTTGATAGTTATTGACTTCATTTTAAAGATTTGGCAACACTGGGCTTTTAAGTAACTGGCTAAAAATCGCCCAAGTATAAGCAATGGAGCTGAAGTTGGACTAGGTCTCTGTTTTCCTCCAAGTCTTGCTTGCACACAGTCCCACCACATTTTCTGAATGAAATCTTATTCCTGTCTTATTGGTGTCTTAGATAAATGAGTAGATGGAAACAAGATCAGATTATTGAGAGATGATAAAATGATGAAAAATCAGGTTACTAAAAGTGAAAGGAGAACGAAAAGGTAGAAGAAGAAGAGTAAGGAGAAAAAACATGGGCTTGTAAAGGAAACACACAGGAAAAGGGAGAGGGAAGAAAGGAGTGAGCACTAACTGGGTCTGTCTCTGGATTGTGGACGGGTGGGATGGCAGCATCCCACTCCTATCCCTGCTTTCTTTGATCTCTAGCCAAGCATGTGGCTTGGCACTGGACATCTAACAGTTAGCAGGGTTCTGGGAGAGGCTCATGGTAGTGACTGAATTACACTTTCCCTAGCTATTCTTGTGTTCTAAATCTCCCCTGAAGGTCTTTTATGGTTAATCTCAAACCACAAAAATATTTAACTCTCCTAGTTACATTCCAGAAGTCTGTTCTCAAACAAGCATAAATTAATACTCTAAATTTCAGTAACCACAAACAGATTACCCTAAAGTCACTGTGCTCTTCCTCTTCAAAGGGGTTTTAAAACATGGATGTGTAAAAGGTCTGCCTGATTTGCAATTTCTATCTACTTTCACCTCACTATTAATATAGAGTTAATACAGAATTTCAGTTATAGAAAGAAGCTTACGTTCCTGATGATTCAGGCAATATTTCAATCTCCCTTTTCTAGAACACCACCCTTAACTTAAAAAAAAATTATTAAAAAAGATCTCTAATTATATTTGAATACATTCAAGTTTAGGGAACTCAGCACTTTGCAGGTTGTCCTTTCCATCTTTAAATTATTTTAATTTATTAGACAATATTTTCCTATCTGTCAAGATGCCTAATGATTCCATAGTAATAAAAGGTCCTCAAACGTCAGTGACTTCCAAGAACAGAGGTATATGTCTTCCTTACATTATGTGCCAAACACAGCTTAGCTTCACCTAGCCCCAAAACAGGTTTCCTCTGGGGTCCTGTGGGACGCCCCCTGTGGGACATGCAGTTCTCATGCAGAGGAAGAGGATGTGGCAACACATAGACTTTTTGTTTTGTTTTGTTTAGAGATTAGGTCTTTCTGTGTTGCCAGGGATAGTCTCAAAACCGTGGACTCAAGTGATTCCTAGAGTCAGCCTCTCAAGTAGCAGAGATTACAGGCATGCAGCACCACACCCAGCCACACACTGACTTTTTAAATATTCACGTTTCACTGGCCAATACAAGTTACAGAGTAGGGACAGGCAGACAGGCATCTGAGGAAGAAATAGCAAATATTTTCTTTTTTATGCATTTATTAATTTATTTATATATAAATTTCACAACATTGTACTCCCCCTCCACCTTCCTCTCCCTTCCCCCCCTTTCCCTCCTGCTCGAATTGCGCTTCAGTTTGGTGCTTAGCTTGTTTTGACTTTTCCTCAAAGCTTTTGTTTATTTTTTCACTATATCCCATGTATTAGTGAAACCATTTGGTTTCTGTCTTTTTCTTTATGACTTGTTTCTGCTAATATGATTTCTTCTAAGTACATCCATGTTGTTATACAATTGTCCAATTTTCATAGAGATAATACTGTTACCTTCCTGTGCTTGTTAAAGGGTAACAACGACACCAAAGTGGAGCTAGTGAATGTCTTCTACTGTTACCACTTTGCGTCCTATCACTCAGACCCAACTCTGCTTTCACACATGTCACTGGTCCTCTACCATCCCCTGGGTTCATTTTGGCAAAGATTACCTTCCACCTTTACCCAGGATGTGCTACTGGCCCGTAGTTTTAATCAATGTTAAGAAAGAAACAAAGAGGAAGCTGCATTAGAATCGCCTGGAGGAACATGTGTCCCTATCTCAGACTCACTGACAGAATTAGAATATGGAATTGTTGAGGCTATATTTTAGCAAGCTCCCCAGGTAGGGTTGTTAGGTAAAATACACGACTTCTAGTAAGATTTGAATTTCAGATAAACAACATTCAAATAAATTTTCGGGTAAAGATATGTTCCATGAAATATTTGGGTCAGCCTTGTACTTAAAAAATTATTTGTAACACAAAACTAGCAGGCAAATTATGACTGAGACATCCCACAGAGGAGGGTGAGGCAGAGGGCTCAAAACAGAGGAAGGAAGAATCCAGGAACTATGGTAGTAGTTCTTGGGTGACTTGGTGGTGGGAGATTGATTGGGATCATGCCCAATGGTATAGATCAAATATTACATAAAAATGAACAGCAGTATAAGAAAACAAACAAAAAATTTTGTCATATACTTAAAATTAAAATTAAATGGGTAGCCTATATCTTTTATTATCCGATATATGTATTTTATCATATATATTTTTTATTACCCTATATATATGCTATATATATATTTATTTGTCTGCTGTTTACTAAATTTAAATAACACTGGTCTAGGAACTTGAGCAAAAATGTCAAATTCAAGTTATTGAGTGTTCTTTCAAGGAAGAAAATATGTAAACAGAACAAATAATCTAGATATCCCTCAAATACAGTATAATTTTTTTCTTCAGAGTAGGTGTCTTGCTCTCTCTTTCTCTTTCGGTTTCCGTCAAACATCACCCATCACACACTGATTTCCTCTTTTGCCTTCCCACAAGGTATTGTGGGTCCATCCTCCTTTGTCTTCCCCAACTTCATAAATACCATCCTATTTCACCATGTAATCAAACTTCTCCTTCTCTCTGGTCTACCTTGGTTTCAGTTCAGTGATAGGAACGCTCTAGCTCACTACCTAGCTCAGTTCAGTGAGAGGAACTTCCTAGTTCATTACTCTTTTAACCGAGTAATGTATTTGTGTTTTTGTGGCTTGTCCATGTTTACAAAGTCCTTGAAGTAAAAATCACCTTTATTTATTTTCACAATAACGCTGTATGTATGATTTATTTACTTTCACAATAACTCCAAATCCAGATGTATGAAACACCAAGGCACAGAAGATTTCAGAGAAACCTGGACTTCAAAGTCCAGGGTCTTTTATTCCTAGACTAAGACCGTTTTCATGCTGTCATTGCTTCAGCTCAGGTTATTACACTTATGTTGCTCATTTAGTAGTTTAGAATAGCAATGATCGCACAGCTATGCGGCCTTGAACAAGTTGTGGTTTTGTTTTATTTTGTTTTGTTTTGAACTTTCTAAACCTTTATTTCCTCATTTGTGAACTTAAATTAACAATAATAAGCTGACTGCATATTGTAAGCACTTAGGAAATCTTAGCTATTATTAAATCTGTCCTTTGGACTAGTTCCTCTCCAGGCCTAATGTTTCTCACTGTTGTCTTTTCAGTAAATAGAGACAGAAAAAGGGAAATTTAGAATGAAACTAGCAAAAAGAGAAGTATCAATGGCTGCAGAAGGAGGCAATGATGACCTATGTTCAATTTTCCCCTAACAAATACTCTCTATTGCACTAACTCCATCCCTGAATTCCCACAATTTCATGACTGTGTACAATAAACAATATCGCCCATCTAAGCTAGACCTGGCAATCTGGGGAGTGATTGAAATATAAGCTTTGCCAGTGAAAAGCAGGGACTAGGCTGTGGGTCCAGTAAGATTTAGTTTATTTGCATCCAGTCTGGCATCCACATGCATGCTTGCATGCTAGCTTCCTCCACTTTTCCTTTCTGGTATGCAAATACCAGCTGTTTAGAGTCACAGTATTATCATCAGCTCATCTTTTTCTCCTATACGATCTTTATATGGCATTAAGTAGATAAAGAAAGGAGATGCTCTTAGGTCAGTAAGTCTCTAGTTAATGTGACTGTGTAGAATGATATGTGAGCTGAGAAGTTCTCTTTTCAAGGTGTGTTAAGCTCAGCTCACTGTTGTCTTTTTTTCTTAGAGGTAAAAGACAACTATTATATAGAAAAACTAAGGACATACTAGGGGAACAACAGAGCAGATGCCTCCCAAACTTTTCTGAAGGAAATTGATATTTGATTCTTTTCGAAAGTATAAGAGATCATCAGTAGAAAATGAACTTTTATGAGACTTTATGCTAATTTTTGGTTTAGAGTTTGTATAACTATATTTTAGAAAGGTGAAGTATGGGGGCATTATAATCTTTTTTTAATATTCAAAACTCTGTCTTGATGAAATTAGGTTAATATGCACTAACCCCTTTACTCCTCTACTTGGGGAATGTTGATATTTTCCTCCTCTAAGATGTGGAGTTTATCAGCATCACTGCTCTTTGTATCTAACAGGTTGAATTTTCTCAAGAATTATGCATGGGCATTCCCATGAAAATTGCCTCAGAAACCTCCAGTCTCAAATATTCTGTTTTGGAATGATGTAGGAAGCATGTACTTGACATTTCTCTGCCCATTATGAGTCTAACAGTTTGGAGAGGCCCATTTTATTTGTTATCTTGAGAAACACTTCAATCCCACAAATATTGAAAAAGTAAATATAGCATATGCAAGATATTCATTCAGCAAATATTTTTAGATTTACCTACAGTAAAAGGAAATAAGAGGTAAAGAATAAAAAGCAAGAGGAGGAGGAAGAATAAAACAATCCCTGTTCTCAGGAAACTTAAAATTTTCCTGGGAAGAAGACATGTAAATAAAGGCAATATAATTAGTATATTGCCTCCCCAGCTAGAGAGTGAGATGGGGGTAGTCCCTTCAAGAAATAACAAAATCCTACAAGAAAAATGGGAAATGAATACAGAGGAGACAAAAAAAAAAAAAAGACTGAAAAAAATACAGAGATCTAAGTCCTGCACTAGAGTAGGAGGATATTTACTTGAGATGAAGACTGGACAGTAGAAAATACATTGGTTTTGGAGTTAAACATAATTTGGGACCTTTCTTTGCCAATAAGCTGTGTGACCTTGAACAAGTTATTTTGCTTCCCTGAACCTCTCTCAGTCTGATCTCCAAAATAGTAGTGTTGATGCCATCCCCAAATGTCATGTAAACATCTGTCCAAGCCTGTAGTCAATCTCAATAATGATCCAGAGATTCTGGTGCCAACCCTTTGAATGAAACTTGGATGGGTAATAGACTCTGAGTGCTGCAGTTAGCATGTCTAAAATGGAAATGATAATAGTAGCAAACCTAGCTCCTGTGGTTATTGTGAGAATTTAATAAGTTGATTATGTAGAAGAGTGCCTACACATGATAAGCCTTGTAGTCATTTGCTATTATTACCAAGTGTTTAATCATGGAATATAAGCCATAAATTTGCATACTGATCAGATAGCAGATATCCAGCAAGTTTTTATCAATTAAATGTAGAGCAAAAGGTAAATGTTATTGAAAATAGAAACCTATATTTTCTAAAGAAGAAAAGGAAAGAAATAATTGCCCAGTCATAAGTAATATTCACCAGTAACATAATAAAAACAGCATGTGATAAACATTTCAAGAATGAATAGATATGATTGATAGTTCCAAAGAACAAAAGGTCAGAAAAATAAAAAGATAAACCATGATAGAGGTAGTGCCTAGGTACTAGGGAAGAGTCAGGCGGAAGAAGTAGGTACATTTTCCTGGTTGGGAAAAAAATAATGATCCTTGAATAAGCAATGTGAGAATAAATAAAGTATTGTTAGGTGGATTAATATGAGGAAGACCTGCCTGGCAGAACTGTGTTCAAAAGTATAGACACATGAGAGACAGAGACACAGGGTTTTGTGTGATACAGAGAAAAACAAACTGCTCAAAGTAAATATATTTATTGGTATCTAATATATTCTAGAGAAATGTGCCTTGTCTTGTATCCTACTTACATGACATAGTGTTGTTATGTGAAAAATGACACAAGAGGAATTGCTTCAAATTTTCATGTGACAGAATTTGTCATATGGGAAATAATATGCTAGAGATTTTCCAAGTAACAATGAGGTGACAAATAGGATTCTTTCATTAACTACCTTGCTTGTGGAGTTGTCTTCTCTCACTTTCACATCCTTGGAAGACTTATACGATATGGAATTATTTTTATCATCCTTTTTACATGTGGGCTTGGTAAAGAGTATGCAGGTAGTAAATACTTGCAGAACTGAACTGAATTAGTCTGAGACTTTAAATGCTACAAAACTATTCTCTTTACAACTTGGTGATAAATTCTTTCACTAATTGAATGTCTGGGTGTTTTTAAAGGGAGCTTAAATTTGTGGAGATACTTTTCTATTTGATTTAACAGCATTCACATGCTGATACTTTTATCACACAGAACATTCATACATTTATCACAGAACATTCAATAGTCAGTGTTTTATTGACTTTAAATCAATACCCATCACTGCTTCTGTTTTATACAATGAATCCCTTGATTCTTCATATTTTTATTGTGAAATTATGCAAGTAAAAAGACACTTTTGTTTAACCCACTAAGGTAGGGGATTTTTAAATGAGATAGAAGCTGACCTAGCAATTTTACTTCTAGAAATTCATCCTACTTTCTCAAATATGCAAAGACATATGTACCTAAGTGTTTATTGTCTACTGAAACATTGCTTGTAGAAAAAAAAAAAAAGAAACAAGTAACAACTCACCCATCCTTCCATGGAGAACTGCCAAGAAAAATCAGGGTACATACATATAATTAAACATTATGCAATCATTAAAAAGAAGAATATGTAGACTCATTTGGCATGATTCCTAGGACAAATATTTAAATTAAAAAATAAGAAAGAAATCTAGAAGTTGAAGAAAAAGACTACAGAGCAGGTTTAATGAAGAAAATTCTCATTTGTGATAAATATAAATTTGTAGCACTGTGTATGTTTTACGGATTCATTTAGTACATATGAATGCCATATATACACAGAAATTTTCTGAAAATAGAAGCAAGAGAATACAAATCATGGCTATTTCTGGGTGGGACTCTAGTCAGCTGGCATACTTACCATGACTTACATTTTGCATTCTTCATTGTCACCATGTTAATATATTTTTACTTAAAACTATTTTAACTGAAGAAAGAACACTAGTGAAGAGAAGTCACTTTTGGTCAATCCTATAATTGGAGATTAAATGATATATAATCTTGACATTAATGCCCATATTAATAAACCAATATTTCCTAGATATAGTTTTATTATGAGGATATTTCCAAATAGCTAATGTATACGTAAGATTATTTTAAAATTCTCAAAATAAAAACAAATCATGATTAACTTTAGTTTTAAAAGGAAACATTTTATACACTTTTGAAAAGGGGGAGAGTCTTATTTTCAAAAAAAGAACAGTGACTTAATGAACCAGTTTTTTGTGTTCCTGTGTATCTTTAAATGGAGTACAAACTAAGAAACATTGTTCTTGACGACTACATAGTAAAATTGCTTTAAATATCCTATACTCAAAGGTCAAAAACACCAGGGAACCTATTGCTTTTTACTTTCACTCATTTGAATAATCTTTCTCTTTGCTCTGGAACATAGTTAAGCTCTTGGGGAAAGATGCCAACTTTTCAGTTTCTGCTTTTCATGGTTTCTGTCTCTCCTTCACTTCTGTTCAGGTCACTCACACAGATAAGCATTATGCCCAGAATAAAACTGGCTTTGTTTATCTGGGCTAATAAATGAATGGAACCAGTTATTTTCATTGGCTGGGTCTGGAAGCAAACCAAAGTCATTTCCACAGACCTTAAACTGGATCTAAACCAAACTTCTTGCCCTCATTAGTAATAAGAGCAACAACAATATAAAACCCAGAATAAAACCCAGAACCCAGTATAAAAGTGAAACATTTACATAGGTAATGCCTATTTACTGCCAGGAAAGGAAATTTGACTACAACTTGGAACTGACATTGAGGACCCTGAAAGTTCTGAGAAGATCTGCTTCAATTCCATTTCAGTGAGTTTGAGGTTTGTAGGTCAAAGAACCATTGGTTCTCTTCTAGAGGCTTCAGTTTCTCTGTGGTCAATTATCTCAATCAAGTTATTCTGCGTTATGCAAATAGCTGGAAATATTTGTGTGCTATAAACAAAACTTTTGCACTGACTTTTGTTTTACTTCTGGAAACTCTTAAAGCTAATACCTGTATTTCAGGGTTCGAATAAAGTAGGTATACTTTATTTCCCATTATGTTAATGAAGCAGTGAGATTTTTACTTCTATTATGCACATATAGTAAAAGATTTCATCAGTGATCATGTATTTATAAAAGCAGTTACTGCCTCTGTCAAAAGGGAATTAATGTCCTTATTTAATATTCATATTCAGTCTTTTAGCATTCAGCCTTTTAATATTCAGCCTTTTAGTTATAGTCCCAATATTACCACTAAATATATTCCCAAGGAAAACAGATAGAAGTATTTAGCTAAATTATTATCTTGCTCAAAGATAGAGACAATTTCTTGGAATTGTTTCCAGGCCTATCGTTCATGATAAGAAATTTGTTTAGCTCCTTTTCCTATCGTTAATTTGGATGTATGGAGAATGAGCTAAATTCTTCTGTGAAAGGATTTGCATAGAACTTGAAGAGTAGTTTCCCATAGTTTGTATTTTTAAATGCAAATCACTGGTTGTTTCTATTAAAGAATAATGTTTGTGGCAAAGCAAAATCAGAGAATTTATTAAAATGCAAAAAGGGAAACGGCGTCCACCCCTATTCCTAAGTATCCAAACATTTTCATATAAATTTTTCCATTTATATACATAGACAGTAGGTACACATACATATTTTTTAGAGAAAAAATGGGTTATAGCATACTTTTTCAATTAACAAAATATTCTTGAGTCCTTCAGAACATACAAACATAGCCAAGAGATTAAGTAGGAATATAGATAACTTTTCACCTAATTTATGATGTTGCATAGTACAATTCTATTATACTCCATCACCAGTCCATTGTAAATAAATATTTGAGTATTTTCAATTCACTTTTAAATGGTGTGTATTCACATGTGTGAATACATATGTGTTTGTCTAATTATCTCTTTAGCTTTTATTCTTAAAACTTACTATGAATGTTTAAATTTTTTGAAATGTGTTCTCAGTGTGCCAACCCGAAGTGTTAAGATCCGTAGCATGACTTTGAGATCCTTGAAAGTGGTTTCTACTTCACATAAAAGAAATTTGGATAAAAGGAAGTTATGAGGATGGACAGAGGAGAAGGAGACAAAAACCATTCTAGATGTGCTTTTGAAAGAAAGAAAAAAGTGTAAGAAGGGAGAAAAATAAACAGAACACAGATATTTTTAAAATCATACCGTAACAGGAATACATTACAAGAACTCAGACACCAATTCCAAGAAGTTGCTGAGAAAACACTTTTTTTCATGTCATATCATTTTTATTAATCATTTTGTTGTTGACATATTTATGTATACATATGTATGTAGATATAGATATATTACCTCATTGCATTTCCCAGGGTTCTCCTTCCACTGTATCACTCATGAACCTTCATCTTGATCTTGTGCTCCTCCCTTCCCTGATCTCTTCCTCCCTCCTGCCCCTCCTTAGCTGCAAAACCTGAAAGTTTCAACTATTCACTGGGATGTCTGGCAATTAGACAAGTTATAAGAGATCTTACCTAAATTTATTTTCAGATATCATGTCCCCCTCATTTTATTTCTACAGTGATTAAAAATGCATTGTCTTCTTTTAACCCCCTCACACATCTTTAATTTGGACCAGAACCTATGCAATTAGATCTAGCTAACAGACATTCTCCAAGAAAAAAATACATTTTTGAAGTAGAAGTTATTTTTTTTGTGGTGAAGAAAATTATATTTAGAATTTTCCAGCTGGACTCAGTGTAGATGATCCCAATTTTGTTACTTACAAAGCACCATAGTAAGGAGCCACTTGAACATATACTTTCTTCTTGCCATCAGGTCTGATCAGGATGTTGACCTTGATCACATCAATGTCATAGAGCTTCTTTCATAGCTTGTATAATCTGGTGCTTGTTGGCCTTGACATCCACAATGAACACAAGTGTGTCATCTTCTACCTCCTCCATGGTTGACTCAGTGGCCAGGGGTAATTTAGTGATGGCACAGCTTGTTTCTCCTAGGAGCACTTTTCTTAAGATATTTAGGTTGAAGCCAGGCACAGTGGTGTATGCCTATAATCCCAGCTATTTGGCAGGCTGAGGCTAGGAATCACTTGAGTCTGTGGATTCAAAACAACCCTGGGCAACATAGCAAGACCTAGTCTTAAAAAAAAAAAAGAAAAGAAAGGATATTTGGGTTGCTTACAGAGTCCTGGTGTGTTGAACCTCCAGAAAGTGGGTGATATGCAGATTGTATTTTACTTATGACTGTGGATGCCTTTCAACACTGCTCTCTTGGTCTTCAAAGCCTTTACTTTGATATCAGTTTGGGGAGTGGCAAGGACTTCCTCCTTTACTCTCAGCACCATCTTTGTGAAAAGGGCAGAAGTTATTTGGATTATCATTCTTCTTATACTCCCACATATATTTAGATCAAAGTGTTTACTAAATAGCTAAAACCACAGAGGTTATTAGTTTTACAAAACAAACTCTCAGTAAACCTGTGAAAGAGAAAATTATATCCTTCTGGATACTATCTTTTGATCTTCTGCACCTTTTCTCAGGTGTCTCTGCCTTTCTACTTGACCCTTCTCCTATGAAGACTTCTCCCATCCAATTCTGTTCCTTTAAGAAAGGACTTTTAGGAGGAACTCCACAGATCATATTCACATTCTATACCTACTGAAGACTGTCATTTTGTATTTTACTTATTTAGGTCACTCCTAAATTATATTCATTTATCCAGTGACCTCTTTGAACACTAATGATTGGTGGTAGTTCAATTTGTTAATTCTGTTCTCACAGGTTTCTGTGATAGAAAAATAGCAACCTCAGGCACAGAGAGTGAGACCCCAGAGGTGTTGTCAACCACAATTGAGCAGCAGTGATATCAGCTGTGGTTTTGCCCATCAGGATTCTAACCCCCCATGCTGCTGCCACTGGAAGAAACCAGACCCACATGTACATACACACACACACACACACACACACAATCCTTTAGATTAAAGAAAAACTATCACCTAGTTCTTGCATTTCTCACACATAGATTGCATCTGACCACTGATATAATGATCCCCTGTATATAAACAACATAAATCCTTTCCCATATAGATGTTAAAAGATTACCATATGCTTGCTTCTGAAGCAAATATTTTGTTACATTAACACATGAATGAATTAATCAAGCTCCATCTGTCACAACAGTATATAAACTGTAAGGTAACTTAGGGCAGGAGCGTATATGGACTGAATTTTCTGTCAGTCTGTTCTCATCCTTGACTAAAAATAAAGCATTTTCATTTTTTTTTTTCATTCTAATGGTTATTATTTTTCAGACAAGAGGTTGTAAGAGAGTTTAAAAGTGACCTTTAAAGCCCCACTGGAAAGAAATCTGTTATGTAAAGGGAATTCAGGCTTCTTAAAACAAGATGTTTTCAGGTAAATTTGCAACCACACCAAGTGAGGTGATAGTTCTTTGCTTTTATTCACAAGGACAGACACTTGGCAGAGAGATAGCAACAGATATTGTTTCAGCAGAGTATTCATTTTATTTCATTTTAAACTTTCTTAGAGTGCAGATTTGCATGCTTTTTAAAAAGTAAAAGAGTACTTGACTTCTAATCAAAACAGCTTACCCTGCACCATTGTCCAATCAAAAGCAGGATTTTTCAGTACTAGGTTTGTAATATATATTCCTAGATTCCTCAATTACATGTTCCTTCCATTGACTTTAGATTGAGATATCATTACTGACTGATTTCCTTGTACTAAAAAGTAAATATTAAGGTAACCAAGTAAGATAACTAGCTGGCTTTCAGACTGTCGAACACAAAAGAAAAGAAAACAAACGAAAAACTCACAAACTTTTCTCTGAGTCATTTTTTTTTTCATAGGCACTGGAGTGCCTAGAGACTTAGTAAATAACCTTAAAATGAACCCCAAGGCCAGAGCTGGAGAAAAATGCAGAAAAGGGAGACTCTGCAGATGTGAGGGGCCCACCATCAAGCATTCAAAATTCCATCTGTCTGTCTAAAGAAAAGCCTCTTCATTTATCTTCATGCATGACCTGCTCTATAAATAGTCAATGAACTTCAGGCAAGTCCATTTCTTTGCCCTTAATCTTGTTTTCAGTACACAAATTTATATTCTTTTGTTCTCAGTTCTCATCCTCAAAAATCTATGTACTGTCAGGTAGCAACCCCATTCCTGGTAACTTTAAGAGATATGACTCATCCCTCCCACCATGTACCACAAATACATGTCTCTTTTCCCATCTTCCCACTATATTTATAGCACACTTGGGGTTAAATCACTGTCTAATATTTATATTATTACAACTGTGCCTATCACTCAGGGCTGATGCACACCATGTTTTGTAATTTACATTTCTTTTATTTTGTCTTAATGTCTGTTTCTTCTGAACTTTCAAGTAGCCCTACTTGTTCTGTACTTAGTCTACATATTCATATTCTCTCAAAATTTTCTGACTCTGCCGTTAAACTCTTAGTAATAATCAGACCTATTAGGTAAAGTATCAGTAATGCTTTCTTTTAAAGATAATCTGTCTGGGGCTGTTGGTATTTCTGCACTCCAAGCCAGCTAAGTAAACTGTAGCCCTGGAAATTTCCTCTGCATTTATCTTGGATACACCTCCCCCTCCCCTTTCTCATTTGTAATCTACTCCTTACAATTTGGATTTTATGCTTTCCACTTGTTTATTTAATGATCTGTTTGAAAGAAGCGAATGTTTTACTTCTTGAGAATACAATTCAGAAGGTAAAGGTGTTGTGGAATTGCATGTCAGAAGATATCTTTATTGCACCCTGAGGTTTGGTTTCAGTTTGGTATGATACAGGATTAAAAGTAGGAAATTATTTTTCCTTAGAATTCTAGTGACAGTGTTCCAACTGAAACATTATACTGTTAAAAAAAATTAATTGTATTCTCTCTTGATTATGCCTCATAGTCTTGTTTTTTTCTTTTTGATTTCCTATTGATGACTTTTGATGCACATCTTTCATCATTCATTGAGCTAGACCTTGGATAGATTCCTTTAATTTGAAATTTTTTCTTCAACTCCAAATATTTTTATTCTGTTACTTCTTTGATAATTTTCCATTTCTTTTATCTTTTCCTTGCCTATGGCAGTCTTATTCATTATTTATGTATCCTGATCTTTTTTTTTTTTGTCTAGTCTATAATTTTTCATCTCTGCTTTTTATTGGAGTTCTCATAATTTGTGTTTCAATCTTTTTTGTTTTATCTGTACCGTTATATTCTTTTCAATTTCAAATAACTTATTTTCTGAATTTTCTTTTTTAAATGTTATTCTTTACTTGCTTCACAGCCATAAACTTTATTACTGCTTGCTTTAATGGTTTCTAGTATATAGTGTAATGGTTGGGAGATCGCTCTGTAGTCAATTCAACTGTCAGTATTTCCACTGACGATGACCAATGACCTTGGGCAAGGTAATTCACCTCTTTTCATAAGTTTTCTCAGTAAAATAGAAGTGATATAATATCCACTGCACAGAGCCATTGGGAGCTACAAATGAGATTAATATGTACCAGGCACTTAAAGTAGGTGTTGGTATATAGCAAGCCTATAAGTTATTGTATCCATTTTCTCTGGATTCTTCTTAGTTTTGTTTTTTTTCCCCCGGTTTTTATATTTGTGTTAGACAGTTTGTTCCAATGCCTCTTGACTTGGGGCTGTGCTCATATTTAAGAATAAAAAATTAAAGAGTTGATTAGAAGCCTTCTGTATAACTCTGGATTCTTGAGTTTGCAATTTGGAAATCTTATTTCTGGAATCATGCTGTAGGGACCGTGTAATGGTTGTGAGAGGTGCTTGCGTGTACTGGCTGTTGGAATTCCACCAGCAACCATAAGAGACACCCTTGTAACAATCCTCATTGTTGCCTATTTTAAGCATCAGGTTCACTAATTTGCATAGGTGCTTTATTAGTTTTAGCAGTTACACAAATACAAATACACCAGGAAGGGCAAGGCCAGGGCTGAGGGCAGGGATGGTGGAGGTGGTTGGTGGTGGTAGTGGATACAGGAGGCAGGTGAGCTCCCTTTTCCCCAAGAATTCTTCATACTCTTTCTCTAGCTCACGCTCTCTTGTAGTCTCTCATTCTCTCTCTTCCCATGCTCATGTGTGTTCTCTACTCCCCTTTATCTCCTTTTTCCTAGGCCCAGATGTGCACGTATACACATACAGACCCAGGTGAGCACACCCACTGGGCCACACAATCATGGGGAAGACACAATATTGCAGTTGATTGTTATACAGGTCAATGGGAAGAAAAGTCTAACTCACTAACCCTACACATCCCAAGTGACAACCACTTTTCTGAGTCCAGTCACCCTCTAAAAATAAGTCATAATAATAATATGTTGATTTTTGCTACTAAATTATGCAATAACACATAAATACTAAATAGGAGGAAAATAGGGTACAGAATGAATGAGGAAATGACCCACTTAGTATTATATCTTTGAACTTTGGGTTTTCAGTTGCTCAGAAATAACACTGTGATCTCTATATTTTTAAAGTCTTCTAGACCACACCCTTTTTGAGTCTCTGTAGATATTTAAAATATTTATTTAAATTCAAATAGGTCATAAAAATCACAGCTAGGGGAATATTAGAGCCGGTGCCCCTTTAAGAAAAAGTTATTTTTTTTCTAAGTGTTAGGATAAAGCAAAATGATAAACCTACTCCAATAAACACTGTGAATTGCTACCTGGACTAATTACCATTTTTTCTCTGCATTCCATCAGTTCTCTCATAATTCTAAATTCATTACTATTCCATAAAACAGGATTTCAGGAGGGAAAAAAAATCCCTTTCCAAATTCAGAATAGTACCTTAAATTAAGGAGAAAATGAGATGAGTGTACCAGAGGAAAATTCTCAGAAACTAGACCACTTTGAACAGAGAGGCCTACAAACATTAAAGTGTGGTGCAGGGTAAATGAGTTAGTCAGGTTTTTTATGCCACCAGCCTCTGTTGCCACCTGGAACCTTGACTCTGTTCAAGCAGAAGGCACTTGGTAGCAAGATGCACACCTATAATGTAAACACATGGGCCCAGAGAGCATGGGTGTGAGCATGTGTAAGTCAGCACACCTGAGCCTGGAAGCAGGGGTAAAAGCAGGAGGCAGAAGCAGCATTACGGTGACAACTATTGCTACCTCTATGACCACAGGAGAGCCCAGAGAAAGAGTGTAATGATGCATGCAGAGTTGGGAGGCTCAGTTGCCTGCCTGCTTGATCCTCCTAACTTGTCTTGCTTGCCAGCCTAGTCTGACTGCTTGCCCTACAACTGACCCATTCTCCCTGACTGGTGCACCTGTGTACCTGGTTCCCTGAGACCATTAAAGCCTATAATCCACCAACGGCTCCAGGACTCTCTTTGCCCAGATTGATAGAGAACCTGCCCTGTGTGTGGGATTGCTATACATTTGGCTTTTAGAAGCAGATAAATCAGCATTAGATAATGCGCAACATAATTGCTAAGAGTATATTTATTTAAAATGTGATGCGGCTATTACAGTGAAGAGGGATTTTGGACTTTGAACATGTCAGAGACTTTGTGTGTAAAACATTTATTTCAAGTCAATTGACATTGCTTACATTTCACTGCTCACTTTATTTCCACATTGAAACTGAGATTAGATTTCCCCTAAAGAAGTCATTACTACAAGAATGGATGAAAGTGGAGAGTAGTCAAGGAGATCTCACTGGGGAGAAGGTAACTAAGCATCCAAATTCAAACACTTAAATCTAAACAGCTGTAAACCATGAGATTAGTCATTCAAAATGTAACCATCAAATTCAGCTACGTTTATTGAAAATCTTATTCTGCATTTTTGGAAAATGTTTCAAAACTCTATATTAGAGTTGCATATAATATTAAGTTAGCATGGAAAGATTTTATTTGTTCTAATTTTATTAAATTATTGTGAGCTCCAGAAACCTAGTGTAAGTTGCCTGGGAGATATATACCCAAACTACTGTCATCAGCATTCACAGATTGATCCTTAACCTTCAGCAGTTAAATAGTGTGAGAAAAACAGACAAAGTCAATATATTAAGTGAATTATATTCAAAGAAGAAAGATTTATATTTTTCAAATCTTACATTGCCACAAAAAGAATTCAGCTACTGTTTCAATGGATTACCTTCTTGTGAAGTGGGTTTCAGTCACAAGTTTACGCAGTCGGAAACTCTGGAATAAAGTAGTGTTTTCAAGGTTGCACATGTTAAAATCTCCTGGAGGGCTGGATGAGCCAGTCCCATGACTTTTGATTTAACAAGTCTGGCTTATAGCCCAGGAATTTACATTTCAAACAAGTTCCCAGGTGATAATGCTGCCTCTGGTACAGGGAACTCTCTTTGAGAACCACTGAAATAGAGCAATCAAAATTATCATTATGAGGCTCCCTAAATACTGTGTGTTTGTAGTTGGGCAGATTAGGGAGTCATTCATTTTCTGAACTTGTTTCCTCAGGTTTCAAATGGGTATCAAAACAATCCTATTGTACAAAGAATTAAACAGATAACTTTCACAAAGCTACTGATCACTTTCGCGAGAGAATATCTTTACAATCACTAAAACTGGAACTTGAACCAAAGGCTGTCTGGTTCAATTTGGATCTAAAGCACCACATGAGAGCATCAGACAAAATGTTTCACCAGTTTAAAGGAGGGGACAATTTGTCTCTCCCTAGGGTGTGCCACCAATCAGAGGCAATGTTTTAATAATGCCAATGCAGTAAAGTGAGGCAGTCAGGCCCAGCCTTATTTTTTTCCTAGAGTTATACCCTAGAACAGCCCCATTGTGATTCTGGTAGGCAGGAAACACACACACGCATGCATGCACGCACGCACGCACGCACAAACACACACACACACACAACCAGAAGTTCATGAAGATTAAAGTCTTACTCTCCTTTTATTTGATAAAGGCATTTGACAAGATAAAGACACCATAAAGTTCAACAAGTATTAGTCACTGAAGGATCTAAATCACTCAAGAACAGAAAACTTGTTGATACAAATTTCTTGTTAGGGACTGATCAGGCTGGCTCTTCTACTCAGTTCGGCTGCTGATTCTCAAGGAAATAAACTTGTAGAGGCATATTTAAGTGGTGGGTAGATTTAAACATCGAAGAATGATTTTGACAATATTTTGACATTGCAGGATAGATTTATATTTATTTGTCCATTTTAGCTAAAAAAGAGAAAG
This sequence comes from Uropsilus gracilis, assembly GCA_004024945.1. NCBI lineage: Eukaryota > Metazoa > Chordata > Mammalia > Eulipotyphla > Talpidae > Uropsilus > Uropsilus gracilis. The sequence continues at coordinate 82,379 of PVHY01002083.1, read as the reverse complement.
ACAACAGGCAAGAATTGTGTTGTGCCTGGCACATTGTACATGCTTAATTAATGGGGCAAAAATGAATGCCAGTAAAATCCTATAAAATGATTTATGGAATAATAGTTGGTAGTTTTTAACATTAATGGAGAGTGGGATAAGAACTAAACAGGATAAGAAGAAAATAGTTATTAATTTCTTTTGTTATAAAACATAATTTGAAGGTATGATCAACATATCTAGGAAGGCAGTAGTGCCCCAGACATCTGCACATCTTATCATTTCAGTAAGACACTCTTTATTGCAAAGGCCAGTTTCTCTATTATTTACATTTAAAAACATCATACCTGATTCAACATCAACACATTTACTTCTACTGAGACACACTCTTTTCAGTACCTAGAACTGCATTTATCTCCCACTCTAAACTTTCTTTAATGGAAGATCTAGGAAGCCCAATTAGTCATCAGAAGTCCTCTCCCCCCCATATCTATCTTTATGCCTACATCTAAGTCTTCATCATGCTCTCTTTCTCGTTTGTTCCTCCCTGAAGGTGGAGTCCTTTAAAAGGAAATGAGATAATTTCCCAGAGGATTTAGCTAAGTCTTTAGAAATTCTATTGAAACATTGCTATCCAGAGAGTACACATTTCTAGACTCTGGGGAATTCAACGCACTCCAGAGAAAGACTTTTTCCCCTTCTGGAAAAAGGGAGAAGCATTGTCCTTCCTTGCTTTGTTTCAATGAATCATCATTGTTTGGTATTTTTCTTTTTTTTTCAATTTTATTTTTTAATTGATTGTACATATATAGATATATATGTATATATAGATTACATCATTGTCTACCCCAAGTTTCTCCCACCACCTTAATATCTGTACACCATCTTAATCTCTTGTGCCCATTTCACCCCCAAATTTTTCCTTCTCCCCGTCTCTTGCTCTATGCTTCAGTTCTGTAGACAGTTTTAAATTATTCTTGTTTATTTGCTTGTCTGTTTTCCCTATATCCCTCATATAAGTGATACCATTCAGTATTTCTCTTTTTTCTTTCTGGCTTATTCACTAACATGATTCCTTCTAGCTCTATCCATGTTACTGCGAATGACATAAATTTGTCTTTTTTGATTGATGAACAATATTCCATTGGTACATATATCATAACTTTCTGACCCATTAATCTGTTTGGCATTTTTCAAGGAAAGAAAATATAACTGAAATTTATATGAAACCATTAGAGTCCCAGAATAACCATTGCAATCCTGACCAAAAATGGAAAAATGGAGTTATCACACTCTTAGTCTTCAAACTGTACTACAAAGCTAAATAATCAAAACAGTATGTTATTTACATAAAAATAATTATACAGACCAATGGAATAGGATTGAGAACCCAGAAATGAACCAAAACTTATATGGACAGTTAATTTATGACAAAGGACGAGAGCATATACATTGAAAAAGAAAACTTACTTCAACAAATAGTATTGGGCAAACTGGAGAGCCTAATATAAAAGAATGGTATTAAACTATGATCTCATACAATAAACAAAAATTTCTCAAAATGGATTTAAGAGATAGATATAAGACTTGAAACTGTAAAATACATAGAATAAAACAGAGGTAAACAGTCTGAAACACTGGCTTCAATTCCATCATCAAGGGAAACAAAAGCAAAAATAAACAGGTGGGGTTACACTAGCTTTAAAAGCTTCTGCACAGTGAAAGAAGTTAAATGTTCAAATAAAGTTAAAAGAAGACACAGAACATAAAAATGAAAACATCCTACTAAATGGGAGAAAATATTTTCACATCTTACACCTGACAATGGATTAGTATCCAGGATCTACAAAGAACTCATGCAACTCAACAGCAACAACACCCAATAAAAATAATTAATGTGCACTAAATAGTATTTTCCCACAATGCAGGGTACTGAACACTATGATCACAGCCTAAATAGTACTTTTCCAAAGAAGACATTCACTTGGCCAACAAGCACATGGTCAACCACTACTTAACATCAGAGAAATGCAATTTAAATGAAATACCATCTCACACCTGGCCCGTATCTAAAAGGCCAGATACAACAAATGTTGGTGACAATACACTTGTACACTGTACACTTTTGGTGAGACTGAGCAGCCTCTATGGAAAATGTTATGGAAGCTTCTCAAAATAATAAAAATAGAACTTACAATATGATTCAGGAATTTACTCCTCAGTATCTATCCAAAGAATACAAAAGCATTAGTTTTAAATGTATTACATTCATTTATTTATTTGAAACTAGGTCTTGCTATATTGCCTGGGGTAGTCATGATCCCGTGGACTCAAGCAATCCCCAGTATCAGCCTCCCATGTAGCTGGGATTTCAGGTGCATGCCACCTTGTTCAGCTGTTTTTTTCAAGACCAGGTCTAGTTATGTTGCCTGGGGTAGTCTCAAACCCGCGAACTCAAGTGATCCCAGGCCTCTTGCCTCCCAACGCTTGGACTATAGGTGTGGGCCACCAGGCCCAGCTTGTATTACATTTAAATACTCCTATGCAACACTTTTTTTTCCCACAATAGCCAAGTTAGAAACAACCAAAGTACCCAACCTAAGATGATAGCAGTAGGAAGTTATGGTCAATATATAAAATATGATACTGTGTAGCCATAAAAAAAGATGAAATCTTGCTATTTGAGACAAGGTGGATGGAACTAGAGGGGGTTATGCTAAAATAAAATAAATAAGCCAGAAGGAGAAAGACAAATACACCAATGGTTTCATTTGCATGTGGAGTATAGAGAAACAAAACAACAGGTCAGGAAAACAAACAAACAAACCAAATCTTAGAAATCTGACTGTAAAATTAAGTCTACCAGAGTGGGAGGAGGAAGGTATGGAGAAAAGGTCAGGGGAGAGTGCCTAATATACTATGGTGGAGGTCTATAGGTGCCTTTGTGTTGGGTGTAGAGTGTTAACATACACCTAAAGGGGTATGTGTTATCTGAAGCTAGGTCATATAGAGTGTTGTAGACCAATATTGCCTCAAACAACCATAAACTATCATTGCTGAAAAAAATTAAGCTCAAATATAAGCAGCGAAAATTTCCAGTAGTCATATTTTAAAAAGGACAAAAAGTGAAATTAAATTTAATGTTTAATTCAATGTATCTAAAATACCACTTTAGCATGTAGTAAATATAAAACTATTTGCAGTCTTATTTTTGTACTTAATCTTTAACATTTTCTATGTGTTATATAACTAGAGAAATTCTCAGTTTGGACTAGCTACATTTCAAGTGCCCAATAATGCAGCTATACCTGGACACAAATCTCAATTATTCCTCTTAAAAAGCATAGGACCCATAGACACTTATCACTTAAGTAACTACAGTACCTTGCTCTTGCTGTTATCATTAAGCTAGTGTTACCCATTCACAGCAATGCAATACAGAGTCACCATCTTCTTGATATGTTCAAGGAAGGTTACTTCTCTTCATGTAAGGAAATTCTTGTTATTTTTATTTATTTTTTATTTTTATTTTTAAGAGACTAGGTCTTGCTGTGTTACCCAGGGTTGTCTCAAACCCATGGACTCAACTGATACCCAGCCTCAGCTTTCAAGGTAACTGGGATTATAGGCATGCCCCACCACACCCGACACCCTTGTTATTTTTTACTAAATGTAACAAACTGTCATAGTTATTAGATGAAAGTATTGCCATTCATCCTAGGAATTTCTAGGATGAATTGACACAGAGTAAACATGTCTGTTTATTCTTGGTATATAAATAATTAATATAACAAGCACACATGTCTGTTTATTCTTGGTATGTAAATAATGTAATAAACAGAGCAAAAGTAAATACTGTCCAGTTGACTATTTTTGTTAAAAAATAATTTTTAGCTAGTTGGTTGAACTCTATCCTGAGAAACAGATAAACTGAATTTAAGATTGTGTTCCATGGCAGAAGGAACTTGGGTGTCAAGGTGAAACCAATTTGACTCCATAGTTTGCCAGTAGCTTAACACTGGGTACATTTATTAACTCAGTAATTCAGTTCTTTCACTTTTAGATTGAGAAAGATAACATACTAAGCTTACACTGCTAGTTTTATCCCAATATTTTATCTTCCTTATTTTTACTAAGTTGGTCATAATTATCATCACTATTATTAAATCATTGTATGGAATTAGCTAATTGCTAGCAAATTCTACATGGATCAATTTAACTCAACTGAAAAATAGATACAGACTTTCCTGCTTTTGTTGGTTTCGCTTGGCTTTAGTCAATTGGGAATGTTTACAGCCTTGTCTTTGTATTGATGCTTCAAAGTTTAGAAATACTCATTTGGGTAGCATAGTGAAAATGCTTAGAACCTGAAGAGACTATGACATCTTTCACTCATTTACTTTTATCTTTGAAAGTTCTCAGTTACAGAAATTAATGTATTGTCTGTAGTTAAAATAAATTGCAATTTAAGAATTTGAGAGAGGTGTGATTTCACTCTCTTCTACTTCCAATTCTGTTCTTTTAGAATGAAATGTATTAACAATTTAATGTGGTACAATGATATGTACATATTTTTCTTCACAAAAAAATGGATGATTTTTGCAGGAAGTTTGAATTTGCAGAAAAGAAATTTGTAACATTTAATTTTTTTTTCTCAAGTCAAATTTCTTGAACCACTTTCCACACCAATACATTTCCACATAACTCATTCTTAAACACCTATGGATAGTTAAACATTTTGCTAATTTATTATTGTAAAAACTACTTGTGAAACAAAGGAGACTGCCCTTAAAATAAAATAACAGTAGGTAGCAATTTCTTCACATTGTGAGGATTTTATTAGACAATTCAGGGAAGTGTTCACCAAAAAGCCTGGCATATAGTGAGTGATTAATAAAAATAGACATTATTATGATGAGACTATGATGATGATAACAATAATTAGAGCTGAATGTTTCTCTGGGCTCAGGCTTACTCTAAGTCAATTGCTACTGTCAGAGAAGTGGTTTATTATTCCCACATGTAAAGCACTACTTTAATATACACTAGTCATCTCATACTTTCACTATAAGACTCCACTAGGGCTTATAGGTAGAGTTGGGTATAGGTCTCAAGTTTCTAGCAAGGGTCAACTAGTCCATGACCACCCAATTCAGTGCCAAAGCTGAGCAAAAATAAGTCCATGCATCTGCCAGTTAGTAATGCAACAATAAGTCATGTTGTTTCCAGGGTATTTGGGAACCTAAATGAACCCTTGCAGGAAGAAATGATCCCTACTGGGTGGAACTCATTGGGCCTTTGAGGCCCGTGAGACTTTAAATAAATCTAAAGATTCCTAAGTAAATATCAGGCAACCAGTGACCAGCCTGCCTTGGGGAGATGAATCACAGAGTATAGGGAGGTTAGCAGTTCCTGGGAGGAGCCAAGCGTATTAGAGTTATTAGGATGGCGACTGTTGCTGAGTGATGGCTCTGAGGAGGAGGAAGGGTTGTGAGAGGAAAGGGTAGATGGTCTCCTGGTGAAAGGGTAGATGGTATATCCAATGTGATGTTCACCTGGTAAATTTGATAATTTTACCCTTGTCTTCAGTGTAATTATACCAGAGCCTGGGAAAAAAGACTACGTTAGGGAAAAAAATGAAATAGTTTTAAAACACAAACATAGAATTTTATTTTTAAAAATGTTAGCAGTCCAGGTAAGTATTGTTGAAAGTAAATTCAAGAGAAACTCACATCCTAAATGGTATGTTCAAGAATTTACATATATATATATATATATATATATATATATATATATATATATATATATATATATCTGAAGTTGGTCATAACATATAAATTACCATCTCATTCTCTTCCAGAACATTTCTGATATCTTTGAATCTAATCATATTTGAATCAGAAATAAAACTGGTCTCAGGACTAGCATATACTCTTTTGCTCTCTACAGAAGCATTCAAGGCCCTGAAATTCATTCAATCCCTGCTCTTGGAAAATTCTGCTCTTTGAAGAAGGGATGCCTTTCTATAATGTGTCCACCAGGAGGGGGAGCATTTTGATAATTTTCACACAGGCTTTGCTAACACAGGTATTGCCTGAACTGGTTGAGAGACCCTGAAACTGGATCTGAGTGTCTTCTAGTACCATTATTCCTCTTTCCAATGCACCACTCACAATTCTATACTCATAGAATCATGGAATTTATAACAATTCACATTCCTTAGTAATCACCAATTCCAACACATTTTATGTATGAGAAAATTGAGCCCGAGAAGTGAGGTTTACTTGTCTAGATAACTTATTATAATAAGTTAACTTTTTATTTAATGGTATTATAATTTTTATGAATTTGTTCATAGACTTTATTTTGTAAAACATCTCTAAAACTTTTTTCTATAATCTGCTTATTTATTGAGGTTCAAGCTATAATTTCAAGTAGGCAGTTGAAGACAAATGTAAATTTACTTTGGTCATTAACATTCTACCATTTCACTGCTATTCTAATTTTTTAACTTTTTCTGGGAAGTCTTTTTCTTTCTCCCCCAAAGTGAAGTGGGTGTTCCTTCCATGTCCCTACCTATCACTTAAACTTTCTCACTCTAACACTAAGGACATTATAACTCGCACTGAAAATTTTGGTTACCTATGTCTTCTAAGTTCTATGAACACACAGATTACTAGGTATTTCTTTAACCCACTGTGTCCTCAGTACTTAACATAGTATTTGGAATTGCAGAGAGCTAGATGAACGTTTAGAAAAGAGGAAAGGAAGAGAGACTTGTCCAAATTAAGATGAAAAAAAAAAATGGAGTAAGAGATAGGTGTCAAAGAATAAGAGAAGTAGAAACAAATGTAAAGAAGTAAATCAATCCTTAATTTACAAAAAGTTTTGAAATTTCTAAATATGATAGAGCAAAAAGGGAGTCAGTAGATGTCTAGCTTTACTTTTATATGTCTGTTTACATGTGGGGTTGACAGAGCTGGGTAGTATAGAATCAAGGCAACCCCCCCCCCACAGCATGATTTCTACTCACTGGGGTGACACCTTTGTTATTTGCTCCCCTAACACATGGTGAGGAGCCTGCTTCTACTGAGATATCATTCTTGTCATTGTCACTTATATATAACTCTGGCTGGCTGGAAGACTACTTTGAAGACTCTCCTTGCTGTCAGGTGAAATAATTTGTGTGACCTCTAGGAACCAGGGGTGCTTGTTAGGAGGCACCTAGCAGGCACCCAGTAGGAAGCCAGGGCTTTCATCCTATAAGAAAATGAAATTCACTAACAACCCGAGTGAATTTGGAAGCAGACTCTTGCCTATTTCACTTCCAGATGAGAACTCAGCCCTGCTGACTCTACCTACAGCCTTGTGATACCTTAAGCAAAGACCCCCAACTAAAGCATGCCCATCCTCCAGAATCTGTAAGAAACAGAAGCCACAATATTTGTGGTAATTTATTACACAGCAAGCAACAACTAATATAAGGTGATAAGTTTATAATGAAGTTATAAGAATGGAAGGAAGAGAGGGAGGGAAATAAAGAGAGGGGGGAAGAAGATATCTTCATTTAGAGATTATGAAATATTTTTGGTGATTTTTAAATCATTATAGAGTACACACAAAAATATGATTTTAAGAAAAACAGCAAAATTCAAATATTTTTTTAACTTGGGAAGGGATGTAAGAAATATGACAACTTACCACCACTAAAGTTTAGACAAACTTATGACGGTGAATTCTATGAACACATGAAACTGGAAGAGATGTCAAAACAGGTGATTTATTTTCATCTTTTTAAGGAAAGTTTTCTTAAATCTTCTCAAAAATACAATGATAGCGATGAGCACATTAATACAATGAGTTTCTATTTCCTAAGTTTCTCATGTTTGTGAGTTAGAATAGATAGAAGTGGATATTCATGGAGCACCTATATTATCTCATGAATTTTAGATACTTTTACATTAAATAACACACCTTTCACAATAAATTACAAGTACTATTTTCTTTCATTTTACATACACACACACACACACACACATACATACACACAGAATGTATCTTGCTTCAAGTTAACCAGCAATTAAGTTGCCCAGCTTGTGCCTGTAAGCTTCAGCTTATGAAGCAGCTGGGGCTAGGTATCAAGTCCCCAAAAATAGCTGGGCATGGTGGCGCGTGCCTGTAATCCCAGCTACCTGGGAAACTGAGGCTGGGGATTGCTTGAGTCTGTGGTACCCCGGGCAACGAGAGCCTGCGGTTCCACAGGCAAAAGTAGTGAGACCTAGTCTCAAAAAAAAAAAAAAAGAAAAGAAAAAGAAAAAGTTGTGAAACTATGATTCAAACCCATACTTAATAGTTCAATTTGTCTGGAATTGCCCCAAAGATTTTCAACATTCATACCATATTTTAAGTTCAAGTATGCCATACAGGCAACTATCCTGATACACTCCATCATTTTATATTTTAAAACCAGTGAATATCCTGTGGAATGGAGCACATTTAAATATTGGGGGGAGATGAAAAAGGCAACTCACAGACAAGAACTCCAAATGGTTCATAAGTAAACAATAGAATAATCGCCTTCACTAGTAATCAAAGAAATAGAAATTAAAGTGAGATCATATTTTATATTCATTGGGTTAATAACAGTTAGAATTTTTCATAATATCAAGGTTTAGTGAGTCTAGGGAACCTTCATATAAGGCTATTTAGAACTAGATAGCAATATTTGGATTTGCAATATTTGGAGAAATTTACTAAAACACAGCAAGCTATTCTGCTACCTAATTTGTAGGAGTCTGGAGTTACATCAACCTAGACCTATTATCAGGGGAATATTAAGTTCAATGTTTTGGCTATGCACTATGGAATAATGTGCAGTTGTTAGAAGCAAAGAATTAGTACATGTGACATTATTTATAAAACACCACACTGAGTGGATAAAATATATGACAGAGAATAAGAGCTACTTTGCAGTACCACTTGTGCAAATGAAAATAGACATATACATATCCATTTTATATATTTTTTCAAATAAAATTATTCAGTTATATATATATATATATCAGACTTATTTATATGATTGCACATAAGGGAGGGAAAATGAATTGAAGGCAGGTGGAGGAGGGTCAGGAACAAATAGAAAGGAAAAGTATATGAAGAAGGACTAGAAAGGGGGGAGACTCTTGAAGTGACAATTGTTTATTTTATAAGGTGTGGCTAACCGCCTCACTGCATAGTAGTTGAGAGCCACCGAAAGACTGAACATGCTATGGAAGGAAGGGTTTTTTTTGCCTAGTTATTGGTTAAAGAGCTTATTCTGACCTGTGATATTTGTGTTTTAAAAAAATATACTCACCTGTTATTGAAAAGAAGGACCACATTAGGATAATACATCTTCAAGTATTGAGGAGCCTAGAGATAATTTCTTAGCTTTGTGCTAGGAAAAACAAAATGATATGTATTTGGTCAAGTATGTTAAAACCTGTGCATTAGTCTCCATGGAAGAGAATTTATTTGATGAAGTCATACCACCTGAGTAGGGCAGTCACACAGTAGATGGCTTCTCTGTGATTAAACAGATACAAATTTTTTTTCAATCTAGGTTTCACAGAGATATCCTGCAAACACAATCTCCAACCAAGCATCATGGATTCTATACACTTAGGTTCAAGAGAATATTCACCTCAAAAAAACAGAAAACACTAACAGAATTTTATTTTATATTTTTTTTCCTGAACAATCTGACTTTCCAACAAAAAAAAATCTAGGAATAACTCATACTTTTCCAAACAATCACACACATTTAACATTGTTTATATATGGGGCTCAAGATATTTTCAGGCAGTGTTTCTGAACTTACTTAGAAATTATAAATGAATTCATAAACAGAAACATTAAAGCAAATTAAACAAGTGATAGTAAATATAGCACATACGTCCTTGTTTTAAATATAATTATCACCCTTGTCTGTGAATTTGAGAAAATGTATTCCACAATGCATGTTATCATTTGGCTAAAAATTACTTCCGTCTATTTTGTAAAGTAGCAGATAGAAGAAAAGAATGATATAAAAAATTATCTAAGAAAAAAATCATTTACACTTTTGGGCAATGATGATGTGTTTTATTTAAATGACTTCTCACATAACCTGGTTTCAACCTCATCTCAGTTCACTCCTTACACGCTGTTCAAAATCTAAGTATCTTTGGTACACTTTTCTAATTGTACAATGAGTGAAATTTCTACCCTTGGGTGTAGAATCTCCAGGTACCTACCACTGTTTTACTGTGATATATTAGAGGATTACGGGAAGAGAAACATTTATGAAGCACCTTCTACAAACTGGGCCCTGCATTTGGTGTTTGAAATACACCAAAGGGCCCACGGGGGCCCTTAGAATGTAAGGATGTGAACTTATACAAATAACCCTGAACTTCCATATGTTTACAAACCCAGTTTCTTTTCATTGGTATCTTCTCTCTGATCATGTTATTCCTTTCTGCCATAACTTGTTTTCTACTCTTTAATTCTCCATTGTTCATCCCTGTGTGGGCTGCAGCCACATCCTATCCAATGCAGAAATAATCCAAGGGCTTTGTGAGAAAGTAGGTAGAGAAGTTATTTTCTCCCTACTTTTGGGTGAGTATATCCAAACCAAACCAAAGGAAATTCTAAACACTTCGTGGTATTTAGAGAAGGAAATCCTTTATGGTCAAACTTATTTTAAATCAAACTGCCATCATTTTCATGAGGACTTTCTTGTGTATTAATAGATACTTGTGTTGGAGTTCATGTCATTCTACAAGGTGAGCAACCAAAAGCAAGAGATAGAAAGTTAGTATCCATTTTATCATGCAGCTTCTGCATTTTCCTAGTTTTGTTTCTTTCAATAACTCCAAAATTTCCAGAGGTTGACAGATCTGATTCTTATTTGTTCTTAGTTATAGCAAGATTTTGCATGGAAAGATTAAATACTTAATCCGAAGAGATAGAGAAAAAACTCCTCAGACCTTTGCTCATTAGAAAGCTAATCTCTAAACACATAGAACAAACCTCATGAATAAGGCTCTGTTTACACTCTCAGCAGCAAGATGGTAACAAAATTACAGTGATCAGCTTTTCTTTGGAAGATGTTTGAGCTGACCTAGTAGCATGTCTAATAGTACCTACACTGAGGGGTAAATACATGGCTTTCAAACACCAAATACAGGGCCCAGTTTGTAGTAGGTGCTTCACAAATGCTTCTCTTCCCTTAACTCTCTAATCAGCCTGAACTAACAAACATTTTATCTCACTCTAAGAATGAAAGTGACAACAATAATAATTGCTTGGACCCACCTGGTTACCAAGAAAGAAAATATATTGGTTTACCTAGGCTGGTTATAGAAGTTTGGTGGTGAAATCAACTCTGAATTGGTCTGCATTCTCTCAGCTCAGAGGCTCCCTTTAGCATCAGCCTCTATTTCTCTTTGCAAAAGGTGCAGGTGTCATTGTTGAGGCAAGATAGGGGTGTGTGGGCTTTTTCCTTGTCAGATACAACCAACCCAATCAAATGACCATCAGAGCAGGCTAAAGAAGCTGAACGCCTTCATAAGCAAGTCTCAGCACATGAGCAATAAGAAGATACAAAGAACTAAGTCTGGAAGATCTCAAAAAGCATAAAATGCAAAATTGTGGGCTCCTACAGTCATGGGCTAATTCAATAATGTCTTCATCCAGCATTAAAGGAAGATCCTATTTTCAAAGGCTTACAGATTATTTTCCTAAAAGGAATGAAAAATGCTATAAGATTATCTTCTAATCCCTATCTTCATTTCTCTAGTATTATTAAATGATAATTCAAGTAAACCCTGATTACACATTGAAATAGTATTTCTATGTAAATCTATTATCTTCAGTACACTTTCAAGCTGCAGCTAAGATTATATCACAAACCAACAGACAATGGAAAATCCTCAAAGATCCCCACTACTTAAAAAATAACAAAGTATTAGGCATGCTTACCAGCAGACATTCAAAACAAAATCACTAACATGTGATAGATGATAATTGAATAAAACTGTCAAAACAAATCAATTCACCATTTGTAGCAGAAATAAAATAATCAATACTTGATACATTCAATGATACAATAAAAACTTTTCAATAATAGCAAATGTAAAAAGAATGCATGGCTATCTATTTTTCTTTTGTTATACAAAGACATATGTTAGAGGAACTATTAGTTTAGTCTTTAAACTTGATATAAGAATGTCCAGTGAAAGTTCATTTATAATATTATGTAATTAAGTCTCCATAATTCATTAACTTGAATGCTTTCCACTTAATTTCATGCTTTCCACTGTAAAGGCTAACAATTAATTCATATAATTACAATTAATTTTGCAAAGTATCCCAATTTAATACTTGAAATAGTAACTTGTCTGCAAATTCCATTTAATATTCTAGGATTCAATGTTTTTCCTGGATAATTGGAAATATTGGCATTTTCTCCTTTTATTATTATTATCATTATTATTTGAGACTAGGTCTTACTATTTTGCCTGGGGAACCGCAGGCTCACATTGCCCGGGGATACCAGGAACTCAAGCTACCCCCAGCTTCAGCTTCCCAGGGAGCTGGAATTACATTCGCCCACCATCACACCCAGCTATTTTTTTGAGACTAGGTCTTGCTATGTTGCTCCGGAGGAACCCACTGACTCAAGTGATTCTTAGTCTCAGCTGCTCTCTAGGCTACGCTTAAAGGCACACGCCACGGTGCCTAGCTTCCGCTTCCTTTTCTCCTTTTAGATACATAGGAGTAGTAATTTTTTAAAAATACATGTGAAAAATGAGTGGGCATCAGTTATTCACTATCTTAGTTTAAATTGAGAGGGCATGGAGGGAAAATACTCATAAAAAACATAACTATCAGGCAGATGCTTCAATTAGTTCATTTTATATTTTCTTTCTTTTTTTCTTCTGTAATGATTAGGAGGAAAGTAAATCTCTGGCATTTCAAGGAAATGGTTCTGAAGTATAACCTCGACAGGTAACATAGATGCAATTGTCTGACATCATAAAAGTAGCAAGTTTGCTCCAAAAAGCAGATGAAGAGATTCCCTCAGTGACTTGCTAAATCACATCTTGATTTAAACACTGTAGCTGAAACCTCAAAGACTTGAGCACTGAACAACAATGAAGATACTGTGTGAATCAACTGGGACTATCAACTAGGACGACAGTAAAAAAAGAAAAAAACAACAACAAACACTTTCATATTATAAAAGAAATGATTATCACAAGGAAAGAGAAATATGGTTGCTGGATTAAAAGACAGAAAAATTAAAGAAAATAAAAAGTATCATCATTCTACCCCAGAAAATGTTAGAAGCACAAGAAAATACTTCCAAAAAATTATAAAGAACTCAGATGAATAAACATTTACACAATCCATTTCAGGATGCAGGCTTTAATAAATGATCTGCAAAATAAAAAAAAAAAAGATTCATTGTAGAAATGCACTATCTGAAGAGCGCAGTGTTCTGAAATTCTGTTGCTTCTTTCACCAAAAGCAGTATGAGGTTTGTTTAGTAAGGATGGTGAAGTAATTATTATTTTTTTAATGGGAAGAGGAAGAGAAGAAATATTAAGCCAAGAAGCAAAATGAAGCTTCCACAATGTTTATTTCCCAATATGTAAAGAAAAATACAATGAAGTAACATCTTTTTTCTTCAAATAATACATAACAGTTAAAAATCTCCAGTACACCGAGCGTACAGCAAAGGAGGAAGAGGGCAAAGAAGCAAAACAGGAGAGAGGTACAGGAGGAAATATGATTAAGGTTCATGGATGACATGGTAACAAAGTAAAACAAATATTTAAATGAATAAATTATTTAAAAAAATCTCCAGTACAATGATGGAGGACGACTATGGTATCTTTAGGGTGGGTGTAGTAAATTAACACACTTCTGAAGAGTTGGGACCCCATATCCCTAAATCATTTACTATGCTATAAAACAAGAGTATCTTCAAAAAGATATACAATTAAGAAACATATTTCAGAACTGCTAGAAAAAGGTTACTTCTGCTAGTGATGATGCCCTCTTTAAATACCATTCAATGGCTGTGGTTGAAATTTGTCTCATGAAAAAGCTAGTTATGTTTTTAATGTGACAGAAATGCTTATCAGTTAATGGTAAATGCCTTGCCATTGCTTTATTTCATGTGCACATATGTTAATAATTGCATGTAGCATCAGTGGTGGCTGTCTTTTTTATCTCAGCATATCTGATATAATTTTTACTTTCCTGTCAGTAACAGCAATTGACAGAGAGCATGACAATTTTTTGCAGGAAACAATATTAAGTGTTGGCACTTTTCTTCTATGGGAAGTTGAGAGAAGGAATTACAGAATTCAGCACCTTCTCAGGAGATTTGTATATTATCTCCAGTGTTCTAAATTCCTTCCCCTTTTGATATTTACTAACTTTCGTAGTGGTTATAAATTCCATTCCTTTTCCACTGATTGTTTAATACAAACAAAATATATTTTTTTCTTCACACAGTCCAACACGTTTTTAGAACATGGTATACATGTCAGACTGACCAAACATTGTCATTAACTCTCATTTTGATACAATTTGTACTTTGAAATCTATATATCTATACACATATTTGTTTTCCTTATAGCAATGAAAGATCTATGCCTATTCACCTCTTGGTTGTGACCATCAGCATAAGAATGTTTTCTAGACAGGCTCTAAGGGTAGAATGAAGTGTCATTTTGACTTATTTGCTTAGTAGTTCTAATAAAAACTAATGTGCCATGCATCAAAACCATATGCTGACAGTAATATTAATGGCAACCTCAGGTCTAAATAAACAACTTGGGTCTTTTGCTCAGATGTTTGACTGTTAGGAAGACAGAAGGAAGTGGTCAGGTCAAGACTATCATTTTTAAGTGCTTCATCACTATGTATTCCAAAAAGTGAAAACATGAGAAAGTAATGTGACAGGTAGGCAATGTCATTACACCAGGGCTGCTATGCTGGGTCTCATCCCCCTATTAAGGAAAAGGAATGCCTCCCCATTTATCCAAGAACTGTCCTGTTTCTAAGATTTTATCTCCTGGGGGATACAGAATCAAAGGGGAGGGTGGGGGAGGAAGGAGAGAAAACTTAACATCCAATGCAGGGTTGCTTAATTTTTGAGAAAAACCTAGTAATTAAGACGATATTGAATGTGCTATTTTTTTAAAATAAAAAATAGCTTCCGTGATGATCAAAATATAAAAATTTCAAATAAAGACACTATCAAAGATGACCATTTTCTCATTTGCTAGAGGTTCTGACAGAATCCACATAACACTTTTATTGGTACTGGCTTTATTAAAAGTTTTTGGTATTTTGTTGATTGTATATTCTAGAAATAATTTAATTTCACAAAAATAGTGCAGTATAATATTATTGAGTATGTTCTTATCTCAAAACTTTGCGCTTGAAGTGAATGTCTTCCTCACCTCACCCTACTCTTGGTCTACAGGAGTGCCTAGCTAATTTGCCTTACAGAGGGGTAATGCTGAATGTTTCTCCCAAGAAAGTCCCTGCAGGATCAATTGAAGTCTTTCTTTTGTCTTTATCACTGTCAAATACTGTTTTCTTCACTCTTGCTAGTGCTGTTTATGTAGATACTCATGTAGATAAGTCTGTCTCTGAGTCTGTTTCTTCTAAAACAGACTCATCTATCCCACAGAGGAGAGACAAAAACAGAAGCTCAGAGAGATGAGAGACTTGTTTGTTTCTCAGCTATGGGGTAGGATAAGAATTCATCTTGGTGTAACCAGAATGTGAGTCAAAGGTCATACCCAGCTGCAAACAACTCCTATGCATTCTCCTGACTGAAATCCCTAATCATGGGTCAGAAATTAGGCTCTCTGATACCCAGTCAGCCCTAATTATGTCAAAGCCTGTGGTAGACAGAATATTGGCTGCCAGAAACATCTATATCCTAATTCCGATAAACTATGAACATGTTAACTTTCATGGCAAAAGTGGCTTTGCAGGTATGACTAAATTAAAAATTTCACTATATTTCTAGGGGGACCCTATGTTCTTTTTAGGGAAAGAAAGAGACTATGAAGATAGAGAAGTAAATGCTATGATGGAAGTAGCATTCATACGCCAAACAATGTGACCAGGGGCCAATGAATGTGGGCCTCCTCCAGTAGCCAGAAAAGGTGAGAAGCAGGCACTCCCCTAGAGCCATGAGAAGGAACATAGCTTGTTGTCTCTGAGTTTAGCTTTGTAAGACTCATTTTGTACTTGTAAACTACAGGAGTGTAAGAAAATAAATTTGTGCTGTTTTAAGTCATGCAGTTGGTGGTCATTTATGACAGCAGCAATGGGCACTAATACAGACCCTGAGGCAGCATCTCTGCCCTAATTGTATGGAGACATTCACATTGTTCAAAATTTAAGGGATCCCTCATGGAAATCAGACAGAAGTGTAAGAAAAATTTGACAACTTCTCAGTTGTATTTTCTTCTTAATTAAAAAGAACTTGAATCTGTGGAAGGATTGATGATCTGTTCTGACTCCAGATGGTCATGTTCTCCTGATGACAGATGGCAGTCCAGGATGGGGGGATGGAGGAGACATCTACATGAAGAAAGGAAATGATTGATAGAGGAGCCTAGCAAGATCCAGGAATTCTTCAAAGCTTGTTCTTTACTTTTCTGATTCTTCCTAGTAGCCTTTGAATTGCGGATATTACATTCTTACTAGGTTAATTATGGTACCGTTTTTGTTTTTGTTTTCTTTCCTTGCTGTACCTGAGGAGCTTAGAATTTAAGCTCCTCCTGCTTTTGAGCAAAAATAGACATTTATTGTTGTCTTTTATGAAACGTTTAGTTTTGATGGACCATCAAAGTTTAATATAAAAAACCTGAATACTGAATAGATTTATTTTCAGGATAAGTATAAGAAAGAGGACAAATACTTTGGCTAGAAGCCAGAATAAGAGAATTTGGGGCACCAAAAATATCTTGAACAGAAACAGGGGAGTGGGGCTTCCTGTAGGCAAGGAAAGAACTTAGTCATGGGGACAATGAGGAGAGAGGAAAGTAACATGTGCATGAATGGGGGGTAAAATGGGCAAGGAGAGGTGGTAATAGCTAAGTAGCTGGTATGTTGAGTAGCCTTTGTAATGATATTCATAGTCCAAGTGAATGCCAGCAAGATATGGGTCCACTGCCAGTGACGTTATGATAGCAGTCATCCCTGAGAAGTCTTAGCTTTTACGCAACCAAGCAATTACTGCTGATTTGGACTTAGCGGTACTTGCCTTCTGCTTCTCCTGCAAATGTCGACTTTGTCAGCTAGCATCTCATTGGGAGCCGCCCTGAAGAAATGATGCCTTTGTAATTCCTCAAATATTGTTTGCTTCTTTTCTGACTTGTCTGCTCCTCAAAATGCCCTGGATATATGTGAGCCTGAAAAAGGAGAAGAGGAGGGGAGACTGGATTCCTGGACTCATAAAAAGGAGTTCCTGGGAGCCAAGTGGGACAGGCCTGATTTGACCCCTTCCCAGCACACCAACATTTCCCTGTTATTTTCATGAGCTGGGAAAAAATAGATTCCTTTTATATGATAATAAAATAATGTGTAACCATAAGAGTCATCTTGCCAAGAAGGATAAATATAAAAGGCACAGGTTTTGTGATATATTAACAATTCTTTGAAATAGTTTTCTAATCAATATGGAGGCCACTAGTTTTGATGGCAATTTCTTCTCTGGTTTGGGAAAGTCTAGGCTGAGTTGTTGAGATTCTCAGCAATATAAGGCCTACTACACTGAAGCAGTACAGCCCTTGATATGTCCCAGTCGGTTTTTAAGATTACTGGTTGAAAAAAACCAGAATAACTATGATTTTGAGCAAATGATTTATCATGTTGAAAATTACTTATTAACGAAATAAAAGTTGAATAATTTCCTCCTTTAGTGAGCTGAAATTTGCGCTTTTAAAACTATAGATGATCAGCTATGCTTGAACTTCAGTACCCATCTTTTTGACAAATATTGGAATAAGTGTTATGAAAGGAGAACAAAGGATCAGATGGCTTGTCTTCAGGAGGGCCTATGGGGCTGGTCTGCCTGGCAGCTTCATGTCATACAGGTAGGCCAGTAACCTGTTTTACTAGGTGGTTTTCCTTTGGCCAGTGAGGGGGAGTTGGTTGCACACCAGTCTTGCATGTGGCTAAGCCTAGAACGTGGGAACAGTGAAATGTCTGTGAGAACTGGAAGAAAACATGTTTGCCTGCTATGAGGGGCTGTCATTGCCTGGCCCAGAGTCTGGCATAGAACAGGTCTTCGGTTAGTATTTGTTGAATGATTTGATTAAGTAAGTGGGTAGACAGATGAATGAACAGTCATTTAGAAAACAGCAGGGGAAAAGTAGAGTTCTGCCCACTTTCCAGTTTCAGTTTCTTCTTGCCACTAAGTTCCACCGCTACTCTTAGTAGGTTCCATGAGATCTTTGAAAACTTGCATATAACTAAAGCCAATGTATATTGGTTTTCATCACTTGTAAATTACAAACACTAGTAATAGGAATTTGGGGATCTATTTTGAGATAAACATTAAAAAAAATGTGTATAGAACTTATTCTGTCCTTATAGGTATTTGAGTGTACACATGTGTAATACATATGTAGTATCATGCATATGTATACATACACAAAAATATACATTTTATATGTGAATATACGCACTATATATATCATATATTCACTATATACATATATATATACAAATCCCCATTCAAAATGAAAATTAATCTATATCCCTGGAGTCTGTTCCTCATATATAAAATGCATTTAGATTAAATGAGCTCAATTTTTAAGAGGGGATACTTTCTAGGAGTTATGTCAATGATTTGTTAGTAATTCATGAGAATTATTACCATCCATACCACTGCCAGAAAAGAAACCAAGAGAGGGACTTTGGGAATTCATACACTTTCCGTGCTGTGCCATTGCTGAAAACAGTTTGCAGCTCTTTTGGGAAGTACATTCAACAACAAACAAGGCAGCTGCATTGTTTTTAACTCTCTCCATAGCAGTGGATGAATATATCTGATGAATTCTCTAATCTGATGAATGTATGGTGACTGAGGGTGCTGATACCATCAGTTTGGGTAGAAAAACAAAATTTGGCTATAAAGGGCAGTGAGATTTTTCAATTGTGCTAAAGGCAAGGTCCAAAAGGAATGCCAAATCAGGATGGGTGGAATATTGGTGAGAATGACACACAAAAACAAAGGGATTGGAAGGTAGGTAACATGTAGTAGCACCCTAACTTGGCTGCTCTTTTTGCGGCTGTAACCTCAAATTCCTTCTCCACTGAGCAAAATGCTGACATATAGTGAACACCAGTGACTGGTGTTCTATAAGTGATTGAGGTAAATTCAGAAGTTATCAGTGTTTGGATGAACCCTTATAATACCTGGCTATATATTTATATAATTTTCATATATATTTGCATATATATCAAATTCTATATCAAATGTTATTTCATACTATCTATAAGTATGATACTTAGTATAAGTACAGATACATAGTATGAGTATGGATAATTACTTATAGACTCTATCTGGTCTATAAGACTAGGGAATTTTCAATAGTGTGAATATATAGATATATCAAAACATGAAAATATATATGTGGAATATATATGGAAACATATAATTATGTGGAAATATATATGTAAGCATGTATATATCTTTCCTTACTTCATACTATCAAAAATTATCATCTTATTTGAAATATCAGGAAATAAGACTCAAACAACTATCCCCATATCATGGTCCTAGTAAGTGGTAGAGGATGCAAAGTCACTTGTCTAACTCCAAGGCCCACTAAGTTATGTCACCTGTGTCTTCTCAGTCATAACTGGAGGCAAGCGAGAAGGCACAAAGCTTCCTGCTTATATCAAACTTAACTAGCAATGATAAAGACTCTGTAACCTAATACTGAGTTAAATCACAATGTTCACCTGAACAGATTGTGTCTAGAAAAAAGGTTAGGGGATCACAAATCTTTCAGAAATTTGTCTGAAAGTACTCTTGCATTATGAAAACACAGGCATTTCTAGCTATGACTTTCCCTTTGTATTTTCAGGGTAACCTCTCTTCCGTAGCGCTTTTTCTCTACATCTCACAGCTGTTCAAGTGGGTTTCACTGGCATGTATCATTGTTCTTCCTTCTCCTTTATGCCCTAAGGTAGGCCACTTCTGCCACCCACTGAAGTTTAGTTCTAAAAGCCAATAGCTTTGGGGGGATAGCTGAGGGGTTATTTTTTCAAGTTAATGGGGAGAAAAAAAGACTAGAAAAGGTTCTTCCCAGATGCCTGATTTCTAGTCAGCATGCTGTTTGAGTCCCTAGTTGAACACATTTCAGCCATCCTGTGCCTGCGGATAAAAACACCACCCCTGCTTCACGTCGCTATGGTAACTGATGCTCACCAGGCAGTGGCAGTTTCAGTGAACGTATCTGGCTTCTAGAACTTACGGGGAAAGTATGCTTTCATGTAAGAGAAAGGGAGAGACAAATGGCTTAATTAATGTGTCTCAATTTAACATAGGGAAACAGGTCACTTCCAGTTTGACCATAGCTGGAGAAGCTCCATTTTATATCTATGTCAGATCTGAAGCATCAAAGGATGGAATGTGTGAAGTGTACAAAGTGGGTAGAAAGGAGAGACGGGTTGTGCTGGACCCTTTGCGGAAGGTTTTTCACTTTATGAAACCATCTCAGTTTGAGTGTATAGAAGAATTGCCTCCTCTTCTGCATCCACAAAGCAGGCCTGAGGTGGGTTGCTAAGCAACAGCACATGGGAGGACAGGGGCGCTTTGAAATTAACATAGCTGACCTCCCCATCATCTCTGTAGCTCTCCTATTCAAAACCATTTTGTGAGGCTATAGGACTCGAGAAAATAGATAAAAATATAAATATAAAAATAAAGAATAGGGGAAATAAGTCTTTCTTTTTCAAGCACAGACCAGGATTTACTCAATTAAAAAAGGCAGCAGTTTGAAAAAAATAGGTTGAGAAGAAAATGGTGCAGTTGCTATAAACCAGAAACTTTTATTTTGAAAAATCTAAGGAAGAGAATTTTTTCTCACCATATATTTAGAGGTATTTATAACTACCATTAAATGATCACAGCAAAGGGTCTGAAAATACTTAAGGGTAAACAAAAAATGAATCAGTCTTTGATAATATAGACCTACTCATATTTTTAACAAAAAGCTCAACTCTCACTCTTTAGAGCATGATGTTTTACTTAAGCTCTAGAGTTTCCAACTCTCCTTTCTGCACCATTCATCTGAGACTGGCTGGTGTGGGAAGGGATGGTATTTCTTCTGCCAGTAGATGAATATTTAGAAGGAAACAGCAAAGCTGGTGTATGAAGTAGAGCATACAGTCTTGTCAGCAACAAATTATTTCACTGGATTTTTAATATACCTCATACCATGGGGAAATGCTTATGGTAACATTTTAAGATAGGTTGTTAAATTTATCAATGCTGAAAATCAACTGAAACTGGGTGTGTTGTGGGAGGTGGACAGCAGAAAAATCTTGAGCTCTTTTTAGTAGGTTTTTTTTTTTTTAATTCTGGGTGTTTGGGTGAAGTAATTCTGGAACTATTTTAGAGGGACTGAAGAAATGAGCAAATATGTTGAGGTTGTGGGGGTTCAGGGTAGATGCGATCAGCAAATTAAACTGGGAAAACGCAAACATATGTACATGTACACACACACATTCATTTTCAACTGGCTAAAGGGGCCTCAAAGCAATCCACCCTAATAGCACTGATGACACTTAGCACTCAGCTCCTGATGGGTAATGCCAAAGGGACCCAGGGTTCCTCAGAGAAATAGCTGGTGTCAGGTCTGCACAGAGTAATTAAAAGTTGAACCTAGGACTTCCTTATGCTAAAAAGTAGAGAAGAGATGGGGAGAAAGACAACAACAACCTTCTATTTTTAGTGTATATATTTAGGGCACATGTCACAAGGACACAGGAGCCAGTTTGAAACAACTACTAAATCTGAAATGATTTAATACCAAAATAAGTAACAGTATACTCAAAAGTAAAACAAAACAAATGGGATGGGCTCTTGCTTCCATAAAATGCTGAGGGCTGACTGGCTGGTTCAGGTAGAGAAAATGGTGCTGTTAGAATATTATCCTTCACCATCATGATAAAAATGAAAACAAGCAAGGATCTCACTAACATAGGAGACATTTTTGAAGAGCAGTAGAATATCTGTATGATTTAAAAGTATCTCCTCATAGATTGACTATCATTTGCAGGGGAAAAATAACACTGTAATGAAAAATTTTGATTAAGTGATCAAAATTAATGGCAACAGTGAGGGTAGATGAGCATTGATACCCAGAGCTACAACATCACCTAGAGATGATAGGAATGTGCAACTGAAATAGAATCATGAGGAAATAGGAGAAAAAGGCTAACTGAGGAATGCTCTACCAAAAAAAAAAAAGAAGGACTGACAAT
>PVHY01002083.1:28828-59737 GCA_004024945.1 Uropsilus gracilis | reverse complement strand
TAATTTCCTAAAAGGTATAGCTGTTCTGTGATCACATTGGAGAATATTCCTATTTTCAGAGAATATACACCAAAGTACTTAGGAGCACAAGGGCACACGTGATATATGCAACTTACATTTAAAATGTTCGGGGAAAAAAAAAAAGCAAACATATTCATGTGTATATAAAGACTTGCATATAGGTACAGAGAAGGAACACATGAAAAAGCAAATAAGGTAAAGGATTATCAACATTTTAATTTGTATCTTGGTAAATGATATGTTTATGAACTTTGTACTTTTAGTATCACTGCAACTTCTGATTGAAATGATTTCCAAATGAAATGTTAAAATGTTCAATACCCAAAATGAACATTTTTCTTGAAAACTAAACAATCTTCACCAGAACTATAAATTCTTGGTATTGTAAGAAGTCTATGAAAACAATAACCCAACACATTACCAAAAAAAAAAAAAAAATTATACTTTGTCAGAGGCAGTAATGTGTTTAGCACAAAGATGTAACAACAGAGTTCAGATATACCTTATTGGTTCCATTTTTCCCTTACATTTTTGCGTGGCATGTGTTCAATCATTTTTACTTTGCTCTTGGGTTTTCTCAATATCCTGGACTTGCCTCTACATCCAAAACCCTTAAACTATACTCTGCAATGTGTGAATTAAGTCAATGTGAAAAAATGGCCAGAAACTTTTCAGAAAATTATGTATTAGGGAGAAATTTTCATCCATTAATTAGAGCAACTTCAAGTATTTAATTGAACTGTTTGGAAAGAGCATTTACATAACTGCTTAGCATTTTTCTTCAAAGTTCTTATATTTGGTGTGTGCTACAAAGAAAACATCTCTAGCTCTGAAACTGGACCTATTACTCTGATTCATTGTAAGTAAGGACAATATTGACTACATCACAGCTCTGTTCTTCATGTTTCAAGCATTTTTTAAGGTTCTTACATCATATATCCATTAAAAATAAAACTAGCCTGCCTTTGGCGGAAACTGAAATAGTAATTACCTTCTTAAAATACCCTTACGTTTTTTTAAAAACAGAGTTTCTTTTACACTGCCAAAAGATTTTGTTTAAAGAAAGATAAAAATAACATACACTATTTGAAAACAGCCTGGCTTAAAGATTGCCATAGATTCTAAGGTTATATCACCCGGAAGGAAGACATTTAGAACCTGCTCATTACTCAGCTTTCCTCATTTATGGGATCAAATTGCTTTAATGGGCATTGTGCCAGGTTCATTTATGTGCACTGTAAGGCAGAGTGTAGAATGAAGCTTTTCTCTAGAAAACATCTGGTTCTTAAGAAGTGTATTAGAAGGTGGGTAGCACTCTTTTTGCTCATAACTATGATTTATGATGTTACACTAACCCGCTCTAATCTGTTAGGCAGACATCCAGCAACCATAACCAGAAACCTGGAAGTAAGTGAAAAATACTTCAGCGCCCAAGGAAAACAGAGGCCTAAAATTCCATGCACGTGAAAGAGTGGTACTGCGCTCAGGTCAAAGTCCACATTATTTATTATAGAACTATGGCTGCCAAGTAGCTAAGGGCTCTCAGGACACTCTATATGTAGTGCTCTCTTCTTCACTTGTTTTGTTTCTTTACTCTCCATTCAAAAATCACACTGTAAATATTCTAAAAGTCCCTCTAAGTCCACCCTTCCCCTAAGCAGGTTGTCCCTTCTTTTCCTTATACCTTCACTATTCTCTGGCCTTTCTCTGTACATAACACAAAATGCTCAAATAGTCCTATGGTTTAAAAAAAAGTATCATTTCCTCTAGAGCCCCCAATCTACCGCTCCTTCCAAGTCCTTAAGCTAGACATTTTCCTTTACTGTCTCTAGTCCCTCACCTGCCACGCACTCATTTGTCACTAACCTACAAGGAAACTGCTCCCATTAGAAAGGTGTTCTTCCAAGGGCTGCACTTGCAGGTGACAGACAGGCAGTGCTGGCTCTCAGTCTGCAAGCCTGGGCTCCCTGCTGAGTGGGTGGCTCTGCTCAGGACACAAGACACAGCAACACTGTGACCCTGTATGATTTCAGTTGTGTCCACCAGCTTTTTAATTTGGTGGGGTCATGATGAGAACTGTTACTAGAGCAATGAGCTAAAAATATGGAGAACTGATTTTGGCCTCATTTTTTCCTGAAGTCAAAATTAATACTTGATCTCCCATACTAACCCCATGTCCTCCTGTTCCTACTGCTATCACTTCTCCTAGCACAGTTTCCTGGCCAAGTATTTTTGTATTTTCTACTTTCTTAATCTTTTTTCTGACAACTGAAATAAACCACATTACATTTTACATAAATACTTAGTAGAGTGCAGGTATTAAGAGTTGAGAGAATGTCAACTGACACTTTTTTCTACACATCTCTGTTTAGCAAAATAACTTTAAGACAGCAAAAAGCATTTTTGAAGAGGTAAGTTTTTTTTTTAAAATCCATTTTTAGTGTATATGTTCATTGCCATTAATTCTCAAAATGGTAAACAATAAAAGTTCTGATACATCATCACCCAGATACAGCTGTCAAAATTTGAGTTCATTTCATCTATGTACATCTATTTATCTATTTTTTTTGCAAATTAATGTATTACATGAAGTCATGTTTCCTGCTTTTCACTTATTTTGTGAGAATTTTAGCAGTTAATCTTCAAAAAAAGTCAAAAAATTAAAAATCTTTAAAAAGTTAAAGTTTTTGATGACTACATAGTCCACCATCATTGAGCAAACGTTTATATATCTGATTGCTTCATTAACATTGAATGCTTTGGTACCACCAACAAAAGAAAAAAGAAAAAGAAAAAGAAAAAAAATTTGGCTTTTTTAAACAAAGAACTTTGAGAAAATTTCTGAGTATCTCTTAAAATAAATTTCTCTAAGTGGGCGGTTACTTGGTCAAAGGACAAATTCCTAATTCACATTGCCAGTTGTCCTTTACTGCTTCACTAAATTTCTACCAACAAAGTATGAAAGCTTTTTTCTACTGTACCTCAGCCAATCTTTCAAAACAAAACCAAAACCGATTGCTACTTTATCAGCACTAGCACTCACCCTGTTTTAAGGCTATTCACTATCCTCCTCTTTAGTTACAAACTTGGATAGCTCATACTAGACTTAATTGGTTTGTTTCCATAGTGATTCCATTACCTACTTTCACCCTAGTTTTCAATCCAGCTACATCCCCTGTTCAGTCCTAAAATCCTTTCAGATTTGCTCTAGGTCCTTTGTATTTTGAGAAAGAAAACTATGACCTTACTGGACCTATTTTACCATACTAGTTACAAATGCTTTCTTACCATGAGCAAGAAAAATATCAGAGATTAATGAGAACTAAATAGAACTTTAAAAGGATGATATGGTACAGAGTAACATAATGGTTGCTTCAGATTATGTATCTGGACTTGCCTCTCAGGTGGTAATAGGTGACTAAGTGAAAAAAAGAACAAAACTAGGGAGGGAAACTTAGAGACAGATATAGGAATTGCAGTGTACAGATGAGTAGGAAAAGAAAGGTGAAAAGGGTGAGAAGTATGTTTTCCATGGCTTTAGATGGTTTTAGATGTATACTTTGAGTGAGAATCCTGAATCCTGTAAGCTATCTATGGCAACTTACTTATTCTCTTGATCACTTTTCTTTGTCTGCATTTTCTCTTTTCTTCTGTGTAGGTTCTTCTCGGTGGTGACTGCTCTTAAGTTCTCTTCCACTTATAATAAATAAATATTCTTAACATTTATTAAGAATCTAAGAGAGTCAGATTCATAATAGGTTTCATTTATGTCCTGCCATTTTATCTTTATAACCTGAGCCAGGTTTATTACCCTGTGCTTCTCAGATGTTCAAACAGAGGCTCAGGAAATCTATGCAACTTAAGATGAAACATCTAATAAGTGGTAGAGCCAAAAGTTTAACCAAGGCTGATCTGATTTCAAATCCATATTTAAAATTAAAAATTAAAAATCTATATTTAAAGTTAAAAATAAAAAAATCCATATACTGCTTCTCACTTAGATTTCTCTTTGAAAGCTTTTGCATTTGTTAGAACTGTCCATTCTACTCAGTTCATATCTTGTTCCTCATCACTTAGCTATCTTATGATAGAACACTTAGTTTTATCTTCTAGACAAAGGCAGACAAGATAATTTTTTTTCTTACAGACACAGTCTTCTAGTAGAAGGTATCTTAAAAACAACTTACAGAAGGGAATAGGGCATGATCTCTAAAATTGCCTGGGTCAGTATAAGATAAAGGTTCTGACATTTTTTCTGTGAACCTAGGCATTTAGTTTGAATCTCATCTTCTTCCTATTAAAAATAACAACATTATTTCTTTGGAAAACTGAGTGAGAAGTAAAAGGCATAATATAAAGAAAGAACCTAGAATAGTATCTAACAAATAGCAGTTACGAAATAAGTAATTATGAAATAAAAACAAACTACATTTTATACACAGGAAAATTGATCCAGATATAACTTGCTGAGAAAACTGATTCTCTACTTTCCCCACCCAGTCTCTATGATTTTAGTGCTCCACAATGCAAATTCACTGGTACTAGAGGTATCCTGGTAAGTTCTTAATAATATCCATTTAGGATGAAAAAAAAGTTTCCCCTTGAACTACAGAGAAAGAGAAAACCTATCACAGCTGCAGAAATGCAAACAGGGAGAATATTTTTATGATAGGGTGTCAGTATCAATAAAAGACATGTGGAAATATTTCAGGAGCTATGAAGTATCTCACAAATGCTATTATTAAACATTTTCATGGACTACCACGAACAAAAGGTAGATAAAAAAATGATAAACATTTTATGTCATATAATTCAAATTAACATGACTGGAAAACTGGAGAATTGATCAAAAACAAGAGACTGTAGGTCAGAGGAATCATAGATGCCAAGAAGTGACCTTTAAAAATACCCTGTTCATTAAAATTTGAAATGAAATCAAAGATTGTGAATGTATTTTAAAGACAATTTAAAAAAGATGTAATAGGAGCAAAGAATATACAATGGAACAAGGATACTCTCTTAACAAATGAGTTGGGAAAACTGGACTGCTACATGCAAAAGACTACTTCCTCACACCATGTACAAAAAACAATACTAAATGGATAAAATACTTGGATGTAAGACCTGAAATCATAAAATACATAGAAGAAAATATGGGCAAAACTCTTCAAGACTTGTATTTCAGAAATCTCTTTCAGGACACATCTACAATGCTAAAAAAATGAAGTAAAACAAACAGCTGGGACTACATCAAATTAAAAAGCTTCTGTACAGCAAAGGAGACAACAATCAAAGCAAAAAAGAAACCCAACCAAATGGGTAAAAATTTTTACTCTCCATATAAGTGACAAGGGTTTGATAATAAAGACCCACAAAAAACTCACACAACTTAACATAAACAAAGTAAAAAGCCCAGTCAAAAAATAGGGTGAAGAGCTAAAAAGACACTTCTTGAAAAGAAGAAATACAAATGGCCAATAGGCATATGAAAAAATGCTCAGTATCACTAATAATCAGGGAATTGCAAATCAAGACCACAACAAGATCTCCTCTCACACCAGTAAGAATGGCCTATATAGTAGTTCCATTTTCATTAATTTGCAAGCCCACCATACAGCTTTCCATAGAGGTTGAACCAGTTTACATTCCCACCAGTATCTCCACATCCTCACTAGCACTTCTTGTTGCCCGTTTTATGGATATGGGCCATTCTTACTGATGTAAGGTGGTATCTCATTGTGATTTTGGGTACAAAGGGACACCTGTACTCGGATGTTTATTGCAGCACTATTTATAATTGCACGGACATAAAAGCAACCAAAATGTCCGAAAACAGATGACTGGATGAAAAAATGTGGTATATATAGACAATGGAATATTACTCATCAATTAAAATGACAAATTGGATGATTTTATGATAACATGGATGGACTTAGAAGAATTCGTATTAGCAGAAACAAGTCAAAAAGAAAAAAAACAGAAACCAAATGGTTTCACTACTATATAGGACATGGGAAAGATAAACAAAAATCCATGAAGAAAAGTCAAAACAAGCCAACAACCAAATTGAAGTACACAACTTGGGGAGGGGGGCAGGGTAGGAACGGTCAGGAAGGGGGGGTGAACCCCGAAGATCACAGAGATGTGAAATTTATATATAAATAAGTTATATATACATAAAAAAAGAATGGCCCACATAAAAAAATGGGCAACAACAAATGCTGGTATGGGTGTGGAGAGAAAGGAACACTTTTACCCTGCTGGTGGGAATGCAAACTGATTGAGCCACTATGGAAAGTTCTGTGGAGAACCCTTAAACTACTAAAAGTGGAACTACCATTCGATCCAGCAATCCCATTTCTGGGCATCTACCCAAAGGATACAAAAACACTAATTCATAAGGACATCTGTACTCAGATGTTTATTGCAGCACTATTGACAATAGGATATGAAAACAACCCAAATGTCCTGAAACAGATGAATGGATCAGAAAGTTGTGGCATATGTACACAATGGAATATAATTCATCAATCATTCGCAGCAACATGGATTCAGCATGGATAGCAGAATAAGCCAGAAAGAAAAGGAGAAATACTGGATGGTCTTGCTTATATGTGAGATATAGGGAAGACAAACAAATGGACAAGAAAAATTTAAAACGACTGCCAGCAGAACTGAAGCATAGAGCAAGAGGGGGGATGGGAATAAAATCAGGGGAGGGACAAGAAAAATTTAAAATGACTGCCAGCAGAACTGAAGCATAGAGCAAGAGGAGTAAAATCAGGGGAGGGATGTATGTATACATACATACATACATACATACATACATATATATATATATGTATACACACATATGTGTGTCCAATCAGTTTTAAAAAATAAAATTAAATAAAAATATTAAAAAATAAAAAAATATGTAGATAATAAAGAAATAATGCTAAGAACTGAGTTTATTTAGATTAGGTTAAGTTCTCTGTAAACGAGTATGACCTGCTGTATCAAGGGGTAGAGTTATAGCAGGGTAAGCAGTTGCTTTGGAATGGTGTGCATTGTAAGTTCCTGCTCTATTAGTATTTAGTGTTTTAAGTTACACCAAAAGACCTAGTCTTTGGGCAAAGGTTAGCTATTAAACTATTCATGTAAAGGTTTACCTATTTAAACTGATTTCAGGTACTGATTACTAAGATCACACTGGTATTGAGTAGCAAGAGTGATTCAGCAAAAGGAAGGAAAACTCACTGCTTCTACTTTTCCAAAATCTTTTCTAGGAGAGTCATATTTTCTGCAATACTATTGACTAGTATTGCAGACTGCTTGAGACGCATGCCCTTATGTTAAAAAACCATGTGTTCTGAGTTTCAAAAGGAATACAAGTCAAAAACTTATAAAATATTTACAAAAAATATATTTTCTTTTTCACAAATTATTTACAAGGAAATTTACTCAAACTTATTTTATGAAACAATAGAAAATGTTACAAAATATTTCAACAGAGAATAATAACATTTCACATATATTTTCTGAAATAACCAATATTTCTTAGGAAAAATATAGATATAGTTAATTACCTAAATTATAACAGGATGTTCTTTATATAGATGGGTTATAGTCTTTAGTACAGAAACGACCATATCAAGAGAGTTAATCTAAAAAACGAGTTCTCTCTCAATCATCTTCACATATTTCTCTTCATATGCAAGAGCAGCCTCTGGTGGAGAAAGATTAACTACGTTTCTATTACAAAGTATTAACTCAAACCTATTTAGAACTGGAAGAACTCAGATTTCTTTCACTTCTTGCTTAACCAATAGAATAATTTAGTTTTCAGGGTCTTAAAGACATACGGGCCTTATCAAGTATATCTTTTCTGATTTTTGGATAACTTGGATGTGCTTCAAGAACCTGTGAAAGAAGCAAAAAGAAAAAACAAAAGAAAAAAATGCAAATGCAACCCATGCCAAAACAAAAATACATAAAGACTTGTAATTACTTATCAGGAACTGGGAAGCCACAAAATCTAGTAAAATGAGCATTACGTTAATATTACATGCAAAAATATTTTTTAAAGATGATGTGAAATATTATTACATAATTATTTAGATAACTAAGTGTTTTATCACAAGATAAAATAGAAATATCACATCTGAGAAATATAACAAATATAATTATTTCCTATAATAGGTCAGTTGCAGAAAACAATTATGTATCAATGATTTAAAATATTCATAATTTAGCTATTGATGCAAGCTATTTAATAAACAAGTACTGAGTTATTTTTATTTCATTTTATTTTTTTAGAGATTAGGTCTCACTACGTTGCCCGGGGTAGACCCGAACCTGTGAACTCAAGTGATCCTAGCCTCAACCTCCCAGTGCTTGGATTATAGGCGCGCACCACCGCATCTGGCGTACTGAGTTATCTTTAACCAGTAACACACATCAGATTTACTTGGAATAATTTTGAAACACACACATTTCCAGGCTGAGGTTAGAAATGGGGAGACATTCATTAAAAACAAAAACAACTCCACAAATGATTATAATGTATAATCTTATATTAATGTACACCCATAACCTTATGTGAAATACTGTTGGATAAGAGATTCAGGGACAACAGTGATCTTTGAGGTATCTACTATAATGAAAATTACATAGCTATCTGGGATAAGGGATATTACATAATTATTTTCTAGGACTTTATAAGTTTAATATAAAACCTTATATGGAATATCAATGGGATACTGCATAGCAAGAAACTAAGTTCTAAAACTGCAACTAAAGTAGTTGTCATTTTAGCAAGGGATTATTTAGTAGGGAATCAATTACAGAAATGCAACTGAGTAACTTCCAAATTACAGAAATATATGTTATCTCTAAGCTGAATTCTCTAATTAGCAGTCTTAGATACATATTCACAAGAACTTCTATTCAAAATAATGACTTGGAGAATCTATAATAATCCTCAGATATCATTTGAGTCAAAGATTAAGTATTATTTAACTTATTTCTCATCTATTTTTAAAATGACTAAACATCTCATTTCAGGACCACAATTAAAAAATATTTGATTTAAGCAAATTATTTTCTAAACTTCAAAAACTGATAATCTCTCTAAGGTGTATCTGATGAATCATTTAACCAAAACACTACATCCTCTATCTCTATTCATATACATCTTGAGAGTAACTAAAAGTAGGATATTATGCATCTGAAAAATTTTAACAAATCTAAGTTTAAGTGTTACCTGGTGACATACGTCGATTGCATCCACATATCTTTTCGCTTTTAAGTAATTAAATGCCAGTTTGTAACCTGTTAAAAACAAAACACCATGAAGATATGTTACTATTAATAGAGCATACAGCTAACATTACTTTTTTCTCTTCCTTTGTTTGCTTATTCATTAGAGAACCCTTAACAGAGGATGGTGCCCATACTATGCTAGAGAAGTGATGAGAAAACAGGAGTGACATGAAAGGAGAACAGGTAAGAAAGATAGAGAAGGACAATAGTGAATATATGTTGGATTATAGTCTCTCCTACAGATGTGATTTTTGTAACTTACTAAAAAAGTCTCACTCATTTCATATCATAACAAAGACTCATCACAGAGCAATTGATAACATTTATATTGTATTGATTTATTTATTAAGCATTTAACATGGCAAACTGTTTCCAACTATCATCAGGTTTATGCTACTAGGGGGAAAAAGTACATTTCTTAAGTAATTATGTACATAAATGAATAATTTCAACACAGATATATGCTAAGACAGGTAAGAAGCCCAGGAAAGGTATAATAAGAAATCTGGCTGGGGAGGATGGATGTCAGGCAATTTTTGAAAACTGAAAGATGCAGCATAAACTAGGCCAAGGTGGTGGGGAGGAAGAACACTGCTAAAAAGTGTAAAGTGTAAAGATCAGTGGTGGAAGGACACAGACACCAAACGAATCCACAGTACAATGTGAGTCCGCGATATAATTTTTTTTTAATTATTTTTTAATATATACAATTTTATTTTGTTCTTTAGGTTACAAGCTCTCTGTTATATATATTTTACCCCTCCCTCCTCCCTCTGGTGCTCCTTCCATTCTCTCACACCCCACTCTTTGTTGTTTAATAGCTGTGCTGAGTCCATTAGTCTCTTTCCTATGGTAGTGTCTTTTCTCTGGGTGAGGGACGGTGTTGTTGGGTCCAGGTGAACCTTGTTGTTAGATTTTCAGTCTTAAGTTTGCGTTGGGTGGCCAGGTTATATTTGTTTGTGATCTGTCCATGTTTTCTTGCTGCAGGCCATCCTCTCCAATCCAATCCCATCACAATTGCTTTGCTGCTTTTCCTTATGGCTCTGGTGTTGGGCTTTGGGGGTCTTGCCCCCAGCCAGTGTTGGTCAATAAATTTCTCTGAGTTCAGGCTTCTTTTTTTTTTGAGACTAGGTCTCGCTATTTTTGCCCGTGGATCCGCAGGCTCTCGTTGCCCGGGGGTACCATGGACTCAAGCAATCCCCAGCCTCAAGCTTCCCAAGTGGCTGGGATTACAGGTGTGTGCCACCACGCCCAGCTATTTTTTTGGAACTAGGTCTCACTACGGGCCCTGGGTGGGACTCAAACTGCGATCCCTAGCCCCAGCTGCTTCATAGGCTGAAGCTTACAGGCACGAGCCACTGTGCCTGGCCCATGAGTTCAGGCTTCTGCGAGTGGCCTTTGAAGATGATCTCCTCTGCTTCCGTTTGCAGTTTTGGTGTGGGGCCCATTATCCCCTCTTTGGTCATCCTCTCCTCTCCCTTAATGAGGGAAGGGTGTGCTGCTCTCCTTGAATACATCTCCAAAATGAAGTCACGGGTTTTGGCCCGGTGAGTGTAGAAGTGCGCATGGTGACATCGTGTCTCTATGGTTGTTTTTCTGGTCTTACGTGTACTGGTTCACTTGGTTGTCCATCTGCTGTGTCCAGCTCCGGTCTGTGGGCTGGACTTTTGCCTAGTCTCTCACCCGTTCTATGTTAGGGTTGCACATATTCTGGTTGCTCTGAAGTTTAGCTGGAGTAAGAAGAGAGAGATGGAGGGGCCCTCCCACTCCCCCCCAACTCCCCCCTCCCCCCCACTTGCTGGAAGGTCCCAGAGTGGGGGCGGGCTGACCCAAGGACTTCGCTGGCCCTTCCATGCGCCCCAGCTTCTGAGGGCTTCATGGCACTGCCCAGGCTGGCTGTAAGTGGCCACCCATTGGCCCATTGGTGGCCACTTACTGGCGGGTGGGGCTTGGTCCCCACCCCGTCCCCCCACCTGGGGGACTCACCCAGGAGGCTTGACCCCCTCGCTCCCCGCTGGCAAAGGAGCTCCGAGTGCTAGGACCGACCCTGGGCTGCAGGCAGCCGCCTCTCTGCCCGCTGACGGGCGGGGCTCCAGCAATATGATTAATTTTAAAATCTAATTAATAGTTTTGGACATTTTAAAAGGAAAACAATTTAAGATGTCATGCCAAGCATACTTCACATGGAAAAAGAGTCAAAAATCTTGATTTCTAATTTACATGGGAAAAGAGTCGAAAATCTTGATTTCTAAAACTTGAAACTATAACTCTTTCTGGCTTTCTCATTAGCTTTGAGATATTAGGCAAGTTGCTGAAGCTATGAATTTCAAGTTCCCTCAACCAAACATGGAGATAGAAATTCCTCTCTCTAAATCTTGTAGTTTTGAAAACCAAATGAAATACTACAAAATGTTTAAAATTTTTGGAATACCACAGAAACATCAGAATTTTTTTCTATGTAAATTCTAAATTAGAAGTACAAAGTCATAATGTTGGAAGAAAATTGAGAGGTGATTTTGTTAAAATTTTGAGAGGAAATGAAGGACCAGAAATGTTAAAGAACATGTATATAACAGCTGCATCATCCCTGTCAAACTTTTTAAGAATTCAAATCTGTAATTGGGGAAAAAATGAGAGAAAGGCAATGTGAGCAATTAAATAATTCAGTGACTGTCATATAAGCTGAGAATGGGTATGATGGGAGAAACAGGAGTGTGTTCTCTCACTGAGCCTCAGTTGCTGTTCAGTGAGAGTATAGTGATATTACTCAAATATGAATCCTATAGACAGAGTGTGACCATGATTTTACATATATTCTGACAAGTGTAAAATTAACTGCATTATTAAGTTGACCGGGCAGGTTGGGGGTGCTGGATATAGTGATAATATTAATAAGAAAACTAGAGAACTGAGAATCTCTGAGAAATGTTTACTAAGGAGAAGTTAGAGGAACTATACAAACAACTATAAAATATAAAGACGACCCCAAAAGAAAGAAATAGTAATTTGCAATCTTTATATCTGTTGAAGTCTTCTGGGGAAAAAAATTTAAATAATAACTTTTAAGTGAATTCCTTCTGTAAAATAACTGTCATATATTTTAAAGATTTTAAGGAATTTTCTACAGGCTGACTTTATTCTGTAAGATAGACAATATGTAAGAAGAAAAAATGCTATTAACAAACGTTAATTACTATGTTCTAAAAATATGGTAAAAGAACAATACTAGGTAGAGGAAATCCTAAACTGACAGCATTTATAGCAAAGACTACCTATCTGAATGCAAATTAAATCTAAACCTATACTGTGACATGGGTGCTAGAAAGACAGATGGCATCTTAGGCTAAATTAACAACTATTAAATGTATAATAAAAAAAGCAGCTTCATTCTTACTTCTTACATCATTCTTAATAACTGCTCATTTCTGGTACAGCACATCAGGAATAACATGGACAAATAAAACAGCCTTTTCCAAATTAAACTTATCTGACCATGGAATCTCTTACCATGGAATCTCTCCCCTTCACACTCAACTCTCCTTTCTTTCTCTCTCTCCCTTTCAATCTCCCCCATTTTACTTACAAAAATAGTTATTAATATCTCACTAAGTATTCCAGAGCACAGTTTGAGAAAAATTATTTTAGTTCCCAGGAGAAGGCAACAAGGAAAGTGAAAGAATCAAAAATATATCTCATGTTATTAAGTCAATCTTCCATAAATTTTAATTAGCTAATTTTCTTGCACCATTGCTAATTTTTGGACAATATTTCATTTCTCCCCTCGGATAGTATAGTTCCTGTAGTTCTCCTACCAACCAGCAGTTCCACTCTGGGGAATCTACCCAAAGGACACAAAAACACTAATTTGAGAGGAAACCTCTGCTCTGTTTATTGCAGCACTATTTATAATAACCAAGATAGATACGGAAACAACTGAAATGACCCAAAACAAATGAACATATCAAGATGTGGTACATATGCACAATGGAATACTAGGCAGTGATAAAAAATAAACTAAAAACAGAAATTTGGGCTGTTTGTGGCAGTATGGATGGAGCTGTAAGGGATTATACTAAGCAAAATAAGTCAGAAGGAAAAAGATAAAATATTGACCAGTTTCACTAATGTGCCGTATATAGAGAAAAGGAACAAAGGGTCGGGCAAAGAAAAATTTGGAAGTTGACCATAGATCTGAGGTATACAGTAGGGGAGAGGTAGGTAGGGGGGTCAGAAGTGTGGTAGGGGTGGGGCATAAGGGACTATGGAGATGATTCAATCTTTTTTATTAAATCATGATCTAAAAAGAAAATATGTTTTTCCTTTTTTCTTTTTCTTAAAAGTAAGTCTCAGAAAGTAGGGGTTATAATTGAGGATGGTTTGAAAAGCTGCCTTAGGAGAGTTTGCAAGTAGAGGGTCTTTATTTAAGAGGAAAAGGACTTTTGGTTGCTCCAGAGGACAAACCTGGGCAGTTTCATTGATGCATATTTCATCCTAATATAAAGAAAGAGCAGAAGAATATAGGGATGAGTTCCCTTACAATGTGTGGTGAGGCTAGTCATTAAGCATATTCTGGAAACTACCTTCTTCATTCTTCAAACTAATAGGCTACTACTGGAACAAGATGATGTTTCCAGATGTTCAGGAGGAAAAAAAGAAGTCCACAGTCAAATTTCTGTGTGAAACCTATCCCTCCTGTGACATTCATCACAATATACAACAGGGCTTAAAAGTGTTGAGAAGTTCTGCAGTAAAGAAACCTGTAGAACTTGAATTAACACAATGTCATATCTTCCTAGTTTACCTATAATAAATCAAATACTTTCCCTTCATAGTATTACCATTTTGAAAATAGTAGAGGGTGAAAGGAAAGAGGCAGAATTTAGTTCACTGAGATGACTGAGGAGGAGTCTAAATCTCAGAAAATTAAAATAGTAACTATCAGTAGCCAATAATCTATTATGAATATATACTTCATTGTCAGAGGGAGTGACAAGAAAGTTGATTCAATATATTTTGTTCTTGAAAAGGATCTCAAATGCATTTAAACGATGATTTACAAATAAAGATTTCCTATGAAAATCCAGTGTCTAATTTCTTAAGCTCACCTACTGCTGGATTTGTCTGATTGCCATGTTTCCATGCCATCTCATAGTTTAAGGCAGCATCTGTATATGCTTGCTCTTTTTCCATAATGTATCCCATATATTCATGAGCTTTGCAGCAAGACTAAAGAAAAATACAAGATTCATCAACAGATTAAACTTGTTACCACTTTACTCTTAATACTAAGACTTTTATACAGTACAAACAACTATATTAACTCATTTAAATGGCACATAAAACAGTAGTTTTTAACAATGGCTACACAATCATCATCTATAGGACTTACTAAAAGATTTGTTGCCAAGTCCCCACCCTAATCCTATAGAAACCAAGAGTTTCGGGTTAGAGGCAAAGGCATGTTCATTTTCCACATACAGATACATATTTTTTTTATAACAAGCTATTTCAATACACATATAGTAGTTCTAATGAATCCAAAACTTACTTTCAATAATTAACTCATGGCTAATCCCACTGTAACTCTACCCCATGTACTTGGTTTTCTATATTATCAGAAAAACAAAACAATACAAAGGTAGTATATTATTTCATTCATAAATATTTTAGTATGCGTCAATAGGTAAGAAAAATTACCTTCCTAGGTTCTTTGTAGTCTAGAAATAATTGAAATTACGTAAAACAGATTAACAAGAGAAAAACAAATTTAATGTTCTATTTCTGAGAATCCTACCAAGACATTGGGCTCCATAGGAGTCAGGTAATTAGGGTTTTTATTCTATCCTGAACTAAGGAGAAGGGGATTAGGGGCCTGGGACTTCAAAACAAAAAAAGACATGATGATGGGAAATACAAATACTAGGTAAAAAATATTTGCCATCCCTTCCTGAGACAAAGGGACAAGAAATTGAACATAGAGGTCTTGCTGATTTTTCCCCAATCTGCCATTTTTATCTCATTTTCTTTTTCATTAACTCTGGTGACAGGTCTCTATCTAAATTACCTTTGGCAGTTAAGGGGAAATTAAAAAAAAAAACAAAAAACCAAAAAAGTCCTTTCTGAGTCACAGTCTTCTCAAAACACTGTATGAAACAAATAGCATACTTGGAGTTGGCCTATTACATTTCCCTACCTCTCCTTAAAACAAGGACTTTCTTTAACTATAACCAACCAAAAGTTGTACCTATCAAGTAACAACTAGTAAGTATCACTAAATATCCAATCACTGTCCTTTTTTTTAGCTTGTTGGGATGAGAATCTAAACAAGGTCCACACATTGTGTAGGGCTGAAATGTTACCAACTTTGTTTTGATGGAGAAGTTTCCACTCCACTCTGTCTCTTTCTTGCAGTAAAATGTAGCAGAAATAGTGTTTGCCCTAAATTTTCTCACTTAGATTTGGATGACTGCATCCTTGTGGTACTTATGTACTCAGTTCTGATGTCATTGTTTTTTCCTGAAAACCGTAATCCGATCTAGAGGTTTGGAATTGATTTTGATTTCAGGAGAAAGAGGTGATACTAATTCATAGGTCAGAGCTCTACTGAGCCACACTGGAGTCTGAAGCAAAAGGGAAAATATACAACTCTATATATAAGATTTTGGCATTTTGTAATTGCTGTTTTTTTCCCCCAGCTCATTAATTTTGAAAAAATCAAAAATGGTTTCAATAAAACTTAAATTAAAACTTGTTATTTACATACAAAAGAAACATAATTTTACTGTCCTGACTTCGCAGAATGCATTGATAAAATTTGATTAAAACCATTACCCATAAAAAATAGACAAAAACATGGATATAGACATCCCCTGGCTTACAGTTGGAATTATGTTCTGATAAAGTCATCCTAAGGAGAAAACACAGTAAGTCAAAAATTCATTTAGTTCACTTAACCTGCCTACCAACAAACATCATAGCTCAGCCTGGCCTGCTTTAAACATGCTCATAGTACTTACATTAGCCTTTAGTAAGGCAAAGTCATCTAACTGAGTCTATTTTACAACAGCCTTGACTCTCTTTCTATAGTTTATTAAAAATACAGTGAAACTGAACAACTGAATAGTTATCTCACCACTAATATACTAAAGCTAAAGGCACACTAGGATGTAAGAGTCAGAAGTATTGAAATAAAATGTACTGCTGAATGGAGGGGCTGCTATAGCAACAGGGCCATCAGTGTCTCTTTCTAATGAAGCGTGGGATTTATAGGTAGAAGTAATATATCAGCTATTTATGAGGCTGAGTCAGGGCTGACACACAATGCTATGGACTAGCATCACCAAATAGTATTGTATCACATACAGTATCACTCATTTGGGAAAAGACCAGAATTCAAGACTTGAAATAAAGTTTCTACCAAAGGTATGTCATTTTCACAGTATCATAAAGTCAACAGACCATTAAGTTGAATCATCTTACATAAAGAGTTTTCCCCTTATTCCAGGCTTCCAAATAACCTGGCTTCATAGCCTACCGATTTAACATTTTTTCATTTCTTTAAAAACTATTCCATTAATTTATAACTTTTCTTGATTAGTACAATGGACTACATGTCTCCTCCTCCAAATTCATATACCAAAACCTAAGCTCCAATGTGACGGTATTTCAAGCCTTTGGGAGGCAATGAGATAATGAAGAAATAGCCCCCACAGATGTGACTAGTGCCCTTATTAATGGGATCCTGAGAATTGTCCTGTTCTCTCTTTCCAATTTGCAGTTAACAGATTGCAACCCTGAAGAGACTCCACAACAGAACACAGCCACACTGGCACCCTGAACTTAGACTCACAGCTTCCAAAAGTGTAACAAATGAATTTCTGCTGTTGATAGTCACTCGTCTACCATACTTTGTTAGAGCATCACCATGTAACTAAGGCAATTACTGAGACTTTAAGTAATCCTTTACATTTTGACTCAAAATGAATGTTTTATTTGTCTTTCCCTAGCCTGGTACTGTCACAGATGGCATGTAATGTTTGATTCTCTGATGCACTGGGAAATGGTAATATTCCATCAACTTTTTTTCATTTATTAGCTGGAAAATATCAATAATGAGACACATTTTCTTTTCTACTATTACTCATGGTCCAGTTTATACATAAAGTCATGACTAATGGTTAATTCTTTCCTTTTATTTGCCAGCTGTAGAAAATTCAGCTCATTAGTGTATTGTAGTGATGACCAATAAGGGGCTTTTTCCTTTTTGTTTTGGTCTGTGTGAATTCACAAGTTTAAATGTATTCGGAATGTTTCAATCTACTGCAGTTATTATTCTTATTGATATTTAAAGTGTCCCAACTTCAGCTAATGTATGTATCTTCAAGTTGGTTTCTGAGTCCTTGACATAACTAATCACTTTTGATAGCTTCCCTGCCATCTGGTTTAACAAGATGGTCTAATGGCATCTTGTACATTTCCTGCCCCAGATCTGGAAGATCTCCATTTTTTAATTATATAATTCAAGGTTTCTAAGCTCTAGTTCCTCAATTTCATGCTTCCAATATGGGCATGCCCAGTCAGCAGGGCTGTCACTTCTAAAGTAACCATCATGTTCAACCATGCAGCGTATTGCTTTCAGCATTTCAACAAACTGAAAAATGCTGTCTGCATGGAAACACTAATTCGCATGCAATCTTGCTTAATCCTAGATTAGGCATATAAATTATTAGGCAATTTAGATTTTACAAAGCCTAATAATGAATGTTCTTCTTTTTAAGATTAACTGAACCTAAAATTAGATGAAACTTATCGTTAAGAAGAGTCTATTAAATGCTGTTTAGTACCTTAAAAGTTCTAAGAAAATAATTAGATTAGATGATCATCCTCTATAAAAAAAGAAATCATTTTTAGTCTAATTTGTCCAAAGACAATAAAACCGAACCTCTATGTAATTAAGATACTGAATTAACTGATGAATCTATCAAGACAAATCTTCACATTTCCAAGTTGAATATAATTACTTCTTTAAAAATAAAAAATTTTACTTAAAAAATAACACATTTTTCTTTGTGACTAAACATTAAAATGTCTCTTAGTAAAAAGCTTATATTCTAAGAACTTTAAGGTTTTTAATTTTATACCAAAGAGCTTTTAATAAATACATTAAATGCTAAAAAGACCATTCCCCCACAAAATTATTATGTGCACTGGATTCTGATATGCAAATAACATGCAGTTGCAGTAAATTCATCAAGAGTATTTCTTAATAGGAGGTACAGACTTCTTCAATTAATGTTTTTTTTTTTTTTTGCAATTTTTACTGGTTCTGGGATGAAGTGGATAATCACAAGCAAAATGCCTGACATTCTGAAAGCAGTCTCTTAAGTAGGCACACCACAGCTGAAACCTGAAACTGCACAAATCTCTAATTTTTCTTTTTATTGATGTGTATTTCCTGATTATGCTAAGAATAAACATTTGATTTTCCAAGATTCTTAGAATTCTTAGAAAAGGATCATCACTAAATAATTTATTATGGAAAATTTATACAATTAACATTAAGTTTTTACCCTTTAATCACCTACCCTATTGTGACGTAGGCACCGTTTTAACAGTTCTTCTGCCATGTCATATTTTGCTGACTGAATATAAATATCAGCAAGTAGTAGCCAACTCTTCTCAAAGTCCTCTGCATCAATATGATTCCAGTTCATTTTTGCAATCCGTTTCAGCTGGTTCCTGGCCCTTGGTGTCTGTTTTAAGATCATATAAGCTGTTGCCATTCCCAAAAGTGCTGGAATATGATCTTTCTGTAAGAACACAAAAATTTTAAACCTTCAGACACACAAACCATAAATGACTTATGCAATTGCCGCACAAAATAAAAATTGCATGTGGACTGTAATTCTTGCTCCACACAGATAACTGGA
The DNA here is from genome assembly GCA_004024945.1 of Uropsilus gracilis. Taxonomy (NCBI): domain Eukaryota; kingdom Metazoa; phylum Chordata; class Mammalia; order Eulipotyphla; family Talpidae; genus Uropsilus; species Uropsilus gracilis. Next base: position 40,484 of record PVHY01002083.1, on the reverse strand, counting down.
ATAGTTACTATTCAGCACACTGAGTACCTTAAACTTTGGTCAAGCACCATGTGGTCAATCAAGATAACTCAGTAAGTATGTATATACCATAACCACATATAAAAACAGAAAAAATAAAATTTCAATTTCAGCATAGTCCTAATCAAACATTTGAATTTTGGGTTTAGTTTTTTGGTTTCTTAATTCTTTCACCTAAAAAACAGGACTAGACAATACAGGAATGAAACAATGATGTTCCTTATCTATATTGACTTTTACTGCTCCGCTGCTCCCGTCTCATCCTACTTAAAGGCCTCAGTTCCCAATAAAGTTTGACCAATGAAGTATTACAAATGAGGCATGCAATTAATTACTTGGAAATTATATGAGACAAAATGATGTCTAAAAAATGCTTTTAGATTTTATGTCTGCAGCTTCTTGATAGTGTTTATAAATTACAACGTTCTTCTAGACAGAGTTCAAAGTCAGAAAAATGACACTGTGAAATCAACATGTTAATAATCGAATTGATATAAAATGGAGGCTAACTAACTCACCTGAGTAACAATGTATATTTACCTGAAAAGCTAAAGTACTTCTTCATTTCAGCAGAGGGACTTCAATGTTTTTATAAAGAAAAAGACTTGGATTTAAAATATAAGTAAAATAGGAGAACATATGATTTAGAATTATAATATTATCTCTATAATAAAAGTAGTGTAGCAAGTTTGGTAGCTAATAAGGAATTTTGAGATAGAAGGGTAGAATGGAAAAAGACTGAAAACCCAATATTGATAATGATTTGAAGTCAGAAATACCCTGAATAGAGAAGAGCACTATATCAGAGCTTCATGAAAGCAGCTTTTAGGACTATAAAACTATCTTTGCTGTAACCCCATGCCTAGCCATAAATTTCTAGCATGTCATTTTTAAGACATCAAGTCATCCTTAATTTATGAATGACAAAAAAAGGCTGAATGACAATGACACATCCAGCTGATAATAAATTCTGAAGATATGTATGGGGTATGATCAATTATTGAGCCCCAGCCACAAGCCAAGTGAGCTAGAGAGGACTGGAAACAGAGGCCTGTTATGTTTTTGCCAGCCAGGTCCTACAATAGCCCAGAATAAAAGTCCTGCAAGAATGCCCACACTTATTCACATTTTGCAAACATCCTACACAATACATTTAAAAATAAGCTGCCTGGTTTTAAAACTCACACATCTTGAGTTTGATTAGAATGAGTCAATGCCTAGTGCACTGAAGAATAGTCTCTGAAACCACATGCCTTATTTCTACAGACAGCATTAGCTCATGATGGCTTTTCTGGAGCATGCATCCTAAGGTCAGTTAGCTTCTCTCTTTGACTCTCAATCTCTCAAAGTGGTAATAATTTATGATAAAAACATGACTTAATGCTATTAAAAACAAAATACTTTCATGGTTCAAGGTAAGAAGATGAAGCAAGTGGAGATGTTTCTTGAGTTTGCTGTATCTTCTATTGGTTTCTCTCACGGCTTTCTCTCACCTCTTTTTTAGTCAATCTGAATACTACATTGTGCTGTGAACTTATCAAGTGCTTTCCCTCCTCTCTTCATCATACTTTTCCTTTCAGTCAGATGCAATTCTACATCTCTGCCTGTGAAAGTGTAACTTAGCCTAGTAATTTTTTTTTTTTTTAGTATATGTGCTGCCAAAGCAAACAGTCTGGTACTTCTTAAATCACACCTTTTCTACAAAAGAGTCTCTCAACTTTCCTTATAGTTTTTGCAATGACACTTTTGTTTGCACTTCTAGGATGGGATATAATACATTTTTTTTTTGTACTACAATCAGTATACTTGTCTCAGTTTCTCTGGATTGAAGCCAGTAGGCATTGCTTATTTTTGTGATTTCCATTAGGCTTAAAATCACTGGCTGCTTGATGAAGATTTATTATATTTAATGTGCAGCCTACGAGTTAAAAGAAAAAATGTAAGATGAAATTTTCTAGTTTTTGAAAATTCAGTTCATACATCAATCTTTGAAACATATAGTAGTAAAGGTTTAAGGTAGTATATTATTAATCATATCTCTAAGGAAGATAAAAAAATAATGCACTCTCGCAAAAGAAAAAGTTGCTAGTCTTTCTAGAAAACAACTATGATGTCACTCACTGCTTTAACTGATCTTTCAAACCTCAGGGATGAAACTCTCTTGCTATGTGACAGAATGCCACTTCACAACATTCAGTAGTTTTGACACCTTACTTGGAATGCTGCTTCCTCATGTTTTTACAGATTTGTCTTAGTTTTTGATAGTCCTAATTCTGGTCTCCGCTCAATCATCTGCCACTATCCATCTGCTGTCACAGTGACAATTCAAGAGAGTTCAACCCCTTAGAACATTACTTCAGTGTTAACAGAAGGGCTCTGCTCTAGGACATTTGTACCCAAACAGCAACAGGAACTGTGTGCTTTCCAAGATGCTTCAGGGACTTGGGAGGCAAGAGATTGCTAGTAGGAGGCTTCTGGGAGGTTACAGCTACCACTGTGATCTCTGAACCACAGAAAAACACAGCAACACTTTGTATATCCTCTAATAGACACAAATTTAGGTGGCCTACAACACTGTTGAGTGGAAGAACATGAAATCTGCTGAATATACTTAGAATTAGCTATTATTAACTGCCTGTAGGATGGGTACCTAGAACCCTGTCCTTAATATTAAACAATTGAAGAAATATTGCATTGTGTGAGAGAAGGGGAAAAGACGAGAGTGAGAAGGGAGGTAGAGTTGAGTGAGGTGAAAAGAAAGCCTTTGATATAACAACAACAATGTTGTTATTACTATTATTGCCTGGAATATTGTTAAGTATAATGTAATTGATCCTCTTGCCAATTGTAAAAAGTTTGGTCATGATTGCAAATGTAGTTCAAGCATTAGGCTCACTAATCTCTGTAGGTTCTTTATTGGTTTTAGCTTCCCAGGAATCCTCAAGTTCTTTCCCTGGCATTCTCTTGTTCTCTCTGCACTTTCTCTCATAATCATGCTCTCTATTGGTTTGATGCCACCTTTTTATCTTTTCCTCCCAGGTCCAGGAGAGCACACTCATACATGTGTATGCCCACTGGGCCCAGGTGTATACACAATCCTGGGGAGAGCGCTGGTTATAACAGCTAATGGAGTTGCCGGAACAACTCACTTACCTTACACTGAGGAATGCCATTATTTGCCTGGCTGAATTATAAGTTGTCATTGTGAGTATAGATTCACATAGCCCTAGAGCTGGAAAACTGTTAAGTTCATGTAAGTGAAAAGGGTGAGATAACAAGGCGGGCCAGGTGTTTATTTTTACTTAGTAAATTAACATAGACTGCAAAGCTCTGTAGAAGATAAAGCTATTCCTTGTAGAATTAATGTCCTTTTGAAGAATTTCCTTTCGAGAGAATTCTTCATTCCCATAGAGAGATAAATATATCAACAGCATATCAAAATTGTAACAGTAAAATTTATACATTGTGTAAAATTATATCAAGCTATATCTCTAAATTTTAATAACAGCAAGTAATTTCATTCATTTTCAGAAAATAAACAAGTATTTCAAATACATATTGTGTACAACTAAAAAATAAGAACACATGAAGCTGATAAAGAACATCTACTAGCCTCAGAGGTGGCTATTTCGGTGAAGGTGTTCAATGCTTGCTCCACATGAGATTTCTGTTTGGTAGCCATTAGGCAATAGTTTTCCATTATTCGAAGCTGGATGTGGCCCTGAACCGTCTGAGGTTTTAGTTCTTTAAGAAGTTTTTCCGCTGTTCTCACTGCTAATTGCACGGACTCTTGCTTTTCAGATGAATTACTGTTGACAATTAAAAAGAAATCTCCATGTCAGTTACTCATGAACTAAAATTCATTGAGATGAGAATAAGCTCTAGGGCACACTGCTTCCCTTTTTCTGTCACTAATTTAAAAGCAACCTTTCATGAAGAATGCCACTCATTCTCTTTGAACACATAGCTATAATACATTTTTATGCAAAATTAATATACTTTCAATAAAACACTATTATACATTATTCACTCTAAATGGAATACCAAAATTGGACACTATCTACATGTGGAAAGTGTATTCATTTCAGTGAATATAAAATGAGAAGTCAGGCAAAGTAGACTCAAACAATCATCACCTATTGAGGAAATGTAAGGGAAGAAGGGAGTGAAAAGTAAGTAGCCTTGTTGGAAAGGCCAGGTGCACCCCCCCAATCTAGTACTGTATAACTCCCCTCAATCTATGCAGAATACAATTTATATATAAGAAAACTGAGGTTCCAACTGGTAAAACAATTAAGGTTACACAACTAATAAATGGTAAATACTGGATTTTAAATCTAAGTTCAAGTCTACTTTAAGTAGACTTGATAAAGTCTATTAAGTCTACTTTATTTTCATCACCCAACCTATCACTGTTTTAGAAATCTGTCAAAAGGCCATAAATTTCTGTAACAATTTGAATATAGCAACGTTCTTATTTTTCTTTAATATTAATTCAATGGAATTTAAACTCAATGTTTAATTATCCAGTCACTGATCTTTATCTCATACCTTAGGCTTTTATTTTTGTTTTAATATTTTTAATGTTGGTGACCTTCTTAAAGTTCCTGTTTTTGGACCCTGTAACTATATAGATTTGATTCTCTTTCCCATGTAATAACTGTCTTTTTTTAACTTTCACTTGTCTGCTAGTCTCTCAAAATGTTAGCATGCCTAAAATCATACACTCAAATTTGCATCATTATATTTGTACTTTTAAAGAGGCCATTCATGGGGTTCTAATTATCCACCACAAACACATGACCCCCAAATCTGTAGTTTACTTCTCAGTTTTAGTTGTGTATTTTCTACTATTTGCTGATGATTTTTAAGGGGACAGTACGCTACTCAATCTTTCTAAAACAAACAAAAAATGCCATTCCTTAACATTTGATTTCTCCCATCCAAGCATTAAAATTGTAGTTGAAACCTCTTGGCAATTTGGTTTTAGTTTTCTCTCACTCGTCTGATTGCTTTGCACTGCTATGATTTCTTAGTAGTGCAACATTTAATATCTACTTAAAACATTTGTTTTGTTGGATATGAATGATTCCAGATACTATTTTATCTCCTAGGTCAATTACATGCTTTAAAGGCAGAGGCCACCTCTTACACATCTATGTTCTTACTCACTCCATCATGCCTTGTCCAATTCTCAGGATAAGTAGCAAAACAAGTTTATAAACATGTTAGTGTTGTTACAGTGACTGACAGCAGGATCTCTGAGCCCAGGTACAACTCAGCCCAATATCTGGCCTCCACCATTTACCAACTAACTCACACTGCCACAATTATTTCTGAATTTATTTCACAATATTGTCATAGGGAATAAATAATTCATATAAAGTAGACAGCACAGGGGTCGGCACACAGCTACCATTTGTTAAAGACTATTGCTGTTTGGAAAATTTTGGCTACAGTAATAAATTCTGTAATTTATGCTGTTTTCTATAGAGTAAACAGGGGGATATCTTTCTAACATATCTACTCTGATTTAAGAAACTTCCCAAAGTATTTCATCCCCCCCCTTTTTTTTGAGACTAAGTCTCTCTATGTTGCCTAGGTAGTCCTGACTAAAGCGATCCCCAGTCTCAGCCTCCCAGGTAGCTGGAAACACAGGTACCCACCACTGCACCCAGCTGCTTTTTTGAGATCAGGTCTCGCTATGTTGCCCGGGGTAGTCTTGAACCCATGAACTCAGGCAATCCCAGGCCTCTTGCCTCTCAGTGCTTGGATTACAGGCATGCACCACCATGCCTGGTTAAGTATTTCATCCTTTTCAGAAAACAGCTATTCTAATTATGTCTTATTCATCTGACCTCTCATTTGTTACCCTAAAATTTAATTTTCTTTTGTAAGATATGCAGTTTATTTTGCCTAACAACTGTTTCGGAAAAAAGAAAGGGTAACTGCCAAACACTACTCACCCCAGGTCTCTATCCAGATTTTCAAATACTTCACCACCAATAGTTTCATTATCTGGATTCAAACAAATTTCTATCATGTTATAAAGAGCATTCTGCCCCCAGTCACTATCTTTCCGAGCTTTATTAAAATGTCGAAGGGCATCATTTGGTTCCCCAGTATACCTTGTTAAATGTAAAAAAAAAAAAAAAAAATTAATCAATGATTACAAATTTTAATTTATTTATAATCTCTCTGGAAAATATAACTATAAAGATATTTTAAAATGTAGATATTGTAGATATTTTTTTAAAGAAAAGAAAATCTTAACTGAATTTCTCAATATAAAGATTATTCAATTTTACCTAAAATGAGAAACAAAATTATGTAGGATATATTTGCCAATAGATTTACCAAAGATATAATCCTTTACAGTACTGAAATCCTGGCTCAAATTTTGCTCTGGAGTTATGTTTTTCAGCCATTAAAAAAAATCTTGGAACATCCTCAAGTTTTCCACATCTCCTTAGAAGATCAATTAAGCGAGACAATGTCATATAGTTATCTGGAGAAAAAAAAAAGGAATATATCAGTTATTCAAAACATTCTACAGCTTTTGTTTTGATGTTTATCCTTACTTCATTATAGTACCCTCTACTTCAAATAAACTGTAATTTAAATATAAGTGAAGAAATACCTTAGCAATTTTAAGTCTTTAACAAGATTACATGGGTAACTGAATTATCTAGCAAATGATAAAGGTTGGGTTAGTCTGGCCAAAGTGAAAGAGTTGTGGTTAGGCAACTCTAAAAATTTTTTTACAACTTTCTTTTCAACAGTCTTGAGACCAAACCTTCTAGAAAAAGTCTTTGCACAGATAGTCTAAACTCACCATGAAATTCAGGAGGATTGGCCTCCTAAGGATAACTTTCTTATATTATTAGCAATATCCAGTCTGCAGATGGATAACAGTGATAGTACACAACAAAGGAAATGTAATTTCTTAGTGCCATTGAATTATACACGTGAAATAGCTAAAATGGTAATATTTGTATTTTGTTTAACCACTATAACAATTATTTTAAAAAAGAAATTTTTGGCTTTGCAACTACTCTATTACATGATATGAAAATAATCTAGATTAACCATTTGCCTTCTTCAACCATAAATCTTGGTTCTCAAGTTTTTGTACTTCCTGCCTTTGGTTATCACTAAAAAGTAGAAAATAGTAAGAATGTAACTTCAGAAAAGCAGAATGTACTTATAAAATAAATAAATCATTTTATTTATAAAATAAGTCTAGCATGTTGACTATAGTTAATAATACTGCATGTCTGAAAGATACTAAAAACAGATAAAGTTCCCATAATAAGAAAATAAATTAGATTTTTGTGTGGTAAAGGATATTAAATGGTGTTATATAAGTTTCAACTGAAGTGCTCTGGAATTATAAAACTAAAAATTCCTCTTTCCCTGGGGAGGGAGCAGGGAGGTTCCTCATAGGATCAAATGTTTAAGTATCATGAAGTTCAGGAGAGGATCTTGCTAGATTAGGTATTCCTAGAAGGAAGATGCACATACAAAAAGAGAGCAGATAGTACTAGTGATGCTACTAGCTATCAAAGTGGAGGGAGAAATAAGAAATATAAACAGAAAGATAATTTGGGTCATATTATTATCAAAATCTTGGTATTATTTTAGATGTTACCTTGGAGAGCCATTCTAAATTTTAAGCAATGGGAGAGCTGTTCTGTTGACTGTTAGAATTAATATGATAGCCTTATGATGGACTGGATCAGCAAAAGCCCAGAGGCTGCAAGATTTGTTGGGAAATTCTGCACTTATCTGGGTGAGAGGTGATATGGCCTTAATTAGAGTCATAAGCTAGAGGACAGATTTGACATGATAGCTGCTAAGCAGACATAACTGATGGTACTTTTTGACCAATTAGTGAAGGGAAAAGGGAGAATCAGAATAATTTGAAGAATCTGAGGATAAACGGTGTGAACTATCAAAAGCTAGCAGTAATTAGATCTATAAGGAGAGTTTTTAACTAGCCAGTTGAAGTGGTACTGTACATTTCTGAAGCAAGCTGAAACACAGCCTTAAAGTACAAGATGTGCTACTGAGGATCTCCGATAGTACAGGTATAAAATAAATACAGATATATAGACTTTAGAAAGTACTTGCAAAATAACTTTGTGAATAGATATGTAAAGTACTATTAAAAGAAAAGCACAGACTATAAGATTAAAGACATAAAATATCACACAGATTATAAAAAGCTTGCATCTTTACATAACCTGGTATTTTGGAAAGCAGTTCTGTTCACACTATACCACCAATGCCACACGTGATTTGGTATTTTGCAGGCATTTGATGATCTAGTTAACCAATTAACATTCGGCTTGCACCATCTATGTGTTAGGATTGTGTCTGAGGCTGGGGATATAACAGGATATGATCCCTGCAAATTAAGAAGCTTGCCCTCTAAAGTAGTGACAATAAAGAACAAATATTTTCAGCAAAACACTAAAAATGATAATAAATAAGTATGGATGAAGTGATTTATGACAGGGTAACTAACTCATCCAAGTTTGCCTGAGACTTTTTCTTTTAGCACCTAGTGCTACATTCTTAGAAACAGTAAACTAGGGTGGAAGGCCACTCATCCTAGAAACACCTAAGGCATCTTATAGTATAGGTCTTTTTATTCTTTTTGGCAGGGGTGGGAATATTGGAATTACTTGTTAGCAAGACAAAGAGAAAGGATAAGGAGGGACAACTGTGCATTATATTAAAGGAAAAATAACATGAAAAGACTTGGAGAGGTGGTATCATGTCATTTGAAATTATAAAAATACTTATGCACTTTTGAGTACTTTTGTTCACAAATACTTGAATTTAATCAATCTACTAAGTCACTTTATGTAATTTGGAAAAAATGTTGAAGCCAAATAACATGAGTAAGACAAAACTTATGTGACAAATGATTACTCTAAATCTTACATGCAAGGGCACTACGGCTATTCATGATTAAAAGTGTGCACAAAAGGCACAAAGGAAGAGGTCTCTTTTTTTTTTTTCCTTTGAGACTAGGTCTCACTATGTTGTCCGGGGTAGTCTTGGACCCGTGGACTCAAGTATTCCTAGCCTTGACCTCCCGAGGCTGGGATTAAAGGCATGTGCCAACATACCAGACCCCAGAAGAGGTCTTTTTCTTAACAAACAGGTTGGACCATATACTCAAAGGGATGTATTGCCACATGGAAACAGTTTGACAGAATGAAAAAATGTGTAAAATCATACATACATAGAAAATGACAAAACAGAGTTTAGAATCCAAGATAGAAATGGCAGAAAGAAAAGAATGTAGGTTTGAAGACAGTAAGGTTTTAGCAACTAAGGTAGGGAGATGGACCCATATTTGATTCAGAAGAGTAAAGGTGGGAGGCTATGTGTTAGTACTCTTTTATGTAGTACTTACAAAGTTACAAGCATTTTGTCTCCTTAACCTTCTTCATTTTTAAACAATGGGTATAATATAGAATATTTCTAAGCAAAAAGATACATCATGCTATAAGCATAGTAGTATTCTTTTAAATGATATCTAAATATAAGCTGGGATGGGGAGGAAGTAAAGAAATGGCTTGAGGTTGTCCAAAGGAGGAAGAAAATTTTAATAGATAACTCTTTCCTTCTAATTTTTATCTTATGGCTTTTACTGGTAAATATAAAGTATTCTCTAACTTCAAACTTTTAAAAATTAAAAGCACTGGTAAGTGTAACTTGCAGAACATATCTGGTACCTTGTCTGCTTGCACTGCCCTAGCCAGAGTTTTTTAATTAATTAATTAATTAGTTTGTGTGCTTATTTATTTTTTGAGGTTAGGTCTTGCTATGTTGCCTGTGGTAGTCCCAATCCCACAGACTCAAGCGATTGCAAGCCTCAGCCTCCCAGGTAGTTGGGATTACAGGTGTCCAACACTGCACCCGGTTGCTTTTTCAAGACCAGGTCTTGCTATGTTGCCCAGGGTAGTCTTGAAGCCATGAACTCAAGTGATCCCAGGTCTCTTGCCTCCCAGCACTTGGACTACAGGTGCACGCCAACACACCTGGCTTTAGCCAGAGGTTTTAATAGCCGATTGTATTATCTTGAGATGAAGGCATTGGGGTATAAAGAACTGAAGAATTCTAGGCTGTCCTCTGAGATTTTAAACTCTTTTTAGTAACACATAGAAGTAATCTACCACATGGTTTTTACCTCTTCCTCTCTTCCCTTTTCCTCACATCCGTCTTCCCACATTTCTCCTTTTTTATTCTCTTCTTTTCATCTAGTATTTATTGAGCACCAACTCAGTCAGATACTGTTCTAAATCCTAGAAGCAGCTGTGAAGAAAAAGTTCCTGCTACTAGATGCTTATATTTTACTTTTACTTACTTATATGTTACTTTTTGCAAAACTGCAAGATATAAAAAAAAGCATAATAAAAGGATCATAAACAATAAGAGTATTACTAATATAAGATGCCAGGGAAAGTCACACTGAGGAAGAGGCAATATCAGAACAAAGAGCTGAATAGCATGAGGCAGCTGCCATGTGAATATTTGGGAAAAGCATATTCCAGGAGGAGGAAATAACAAGTCAATTCTCAAGGCAGTAATCTGCTCAATCTGTTGCCTACCTCATATCTATTATCCCATTCTTTCAATATCAGAATTCTGATTTTATTTGACATGGCACTGTATTCAGCTAAAGGATGACTCTTCCCGCTCTCTTTTGCAGTCATGAAAATATTTTTAGAAAGAACTATTTAAAGGAAAAAAAGAGGCCTCAATGGGAGGTGTGCCCTTTAGTCGGCCTCCATCACCTCTTCCCTACATAGGCTTAAAAATGGAACATCAATGCCTCAAGCTTCTGTGATTATCCTTCTGATAGGGTGTGCCCCCCCCTCCTGTTTAAGATTGCAGATTTCAAGGACAGGTAATGTTAAAATGGGGGAATGACCTTAGCTGGAATTTCCCTTCAGGGGGATGCAGGGGGAAAGAAAGAAGTGAAATAGTCAAGGTGAAACAGATTTCCTGGAAGGCGGGAAATCAGGGTATATAAAGGGTGTGCAACCAAAGAGAAGGATTCGATTCAGGATTCAATTGGATTGGGATTCCAATATGGAGAGGAGATGGGAATCGGCCATCTTGTAAAGATGTGAGCCATGTGAGCTTGGCCATGTGGCCACCGAGGGCCTGCAACCCTCGGCTGGCCCAGGCTGGCAGCATGTGTGCTAAATGCAGTTAAGGAGTTTGCAGATTTAAACTCCGTGTTGGAGTTTGCTTTGCTGAGTTTGATTTGTGTCTGAAAGAGGCCGTGCAAAAGTTAGGCCTGAGAAGAAAGTGAACTTTGCTGGTTTGGCACCGTGAAGTTCCTGCTACCTGAAGGTGACAAGGAGAAGACAGCGTGGAAGACGAGGAGCATTCAAAGGAACATGTCTTCAAGCATCTGGAGATGGACTCTGGACATTGGTGAGACGATTAGGACTGAGAGACTGAGGATTTTGGGGCAATCTGGGAAAGGACTTTGGACAATACTGAGAAAGGGTTTGGACAATGTTGAAGTATTCTGAGTCTTACATGTTTCTTTTGTAGTTAATAGGATAATTAGAAATCACTTTGTTAGAAATAAATTAGTCTGCACTGC